>JYCQ01000276.1:0-62920 GCA_000931505.1 Hypoxylon sp. E7406B | reverse complement strand
ATCGCCATTTATTTAAATATATAATATTATTAAATATTAATTTTTATTACCCCAATTTACTTTAATTACTCCTTTTATAACTTAATAATATAATAAAATAATTAATTTTATAATATCTTTTTAATAATTAAATATTTTAATAATATAATATATAACTTTTATTAAAATATTTTATAAATCTTTATTATTTTTTATAAATTAAATTTAAATTAACTTAAAAATAAGCTAACATTAATTATATTATAATTAATTTATTTTCTTTAATTAATAAAAGCTTTAATAATTAATTTTTAAACATTTTAATTTACATGTTATAATAAATAAAGTTTTACTTAAAATAATTAAATTAAATTATAATAATAAATTAAAAAATTTTGTTAAAAATTCTTATTTTAAATTTATGATTATTTTAATAAAAAGTAAAAAAACATCTTAATATTATAATTAATTAATTTTAAAAATAATATAAAACTTTCGCTTAATAAATAAAACATTATTATTTTAATATTTAATTTATTTTTAAATCTTAAATAATATTTCTTTAATAATTATCATAAATAACCCTTTTTTAATAACGTTATGTCTTTTATTAAATATAATAATTTTTTAATAGATTTTTTTATACGTATTATTATTAATATAAGTATTAATAAAAAGTAAATTTTTAATAAAATAAAAAATTTAAAAATAATTAAATATATATAAGTAATTATAATTAACTTAATATATAATATAATAATCTTAAATTTATATTTTTATAACTTTATTAACAAGATTTTTTAATTATAAAAGTTAAAATAACGTCATTAAAAAATAAATAAAATATATTATAATAAGTTTAAATAAATAACCTTAAATTATATTTATAACATTTCAAAAAACTTTTAAGTTATAAATTATATTAAAAAATTTATATTATTATAAATAAATAAAGACTTATTTTTAATTTAAAAAAATATTATTAAATAAATATTTAAAAAGGCGTTAATAAACATGTTAAAAATATTATTTAATAATGATTATTTAAAGATAATCATTTAAATAAATTTTACTTAATTAAATTATATACATTTAATACGTAATAATAATAACTTATATTAACTTATTAAAAGTTAACCAATTTTAATTTTAATATACTATAAAATAACTTAATTAATAAAATTAATAAATAATTATAAATTATAAAATTAATTAAAGATATATATAATTAAATTACGATTAAATATAAAATAATATTAAATTAAAAAAATAAAAAAGGTGATTATTAATATATCTTAATTTATATAAAAATATTTTAAATCCTTTCTCTTTTATTTAAATCCTTATTTATAATCCTTTTTAATCTCCTTTTTTTTTAATTAATTTCCATATTATATTAAGATGAATATTCTTTTATTTTTAATTTATTACATTACTTATTAACTTCCTTTTCATTTATTATAATTTAATTATACTTTAAGATTTATTTACATATATACCTTTTATTTAATTCATTAATAAAAAATATATTAATTATAAATAAACATAAGTAAATTTAAATTTAAAAAAATATTTAAAATAATTAAAAAAACAACCTTATTTTAAACGTTATAACATTAACTTATTAATACTATTATCATTATCATTATCATCAATCTTTAATTTTAATTATTAAGTTTTATTTAAAACATAAAGTATAATAATAAATATAACTTTATTATTTTTTCACTTTTTCTTTCCCTCCCACTAATATTTAAATATATATTAATGTTACTTTTAAAAAATATTTTATTTATTAACTTTTTAATAACCTTTTAAATATTTAATCTTATTAATCTTAATAAAGGTTAATATTTTAATTCTAATTTAAAATTTTTATTAAAGTTATTAAAATATTACTTTTATAAGAAATAAAGGCTTATTCCTTTAAATTAAAAAAAGAAGAATTAAATTAAAAAAAAGTTAACTACTTAATAAAAAAATTAAGTAAAATCCCTTATAAATATATCATAATTTAATAATATCTAATTATTAATTTATTAAATAAAAAAGTTTAATACTTTTTATAAAAGTTAAGATATTAATAAAATGCTTATAATTATTAAATAAAACACACTTATAACAAACATTAATGTTACCTCCTTAAATAAAAAATATAAAACATTTATAAAAAATATTAAATAACTAACCATATAAAAAAGTCTTATTAAAGTAAATAAAGCTTTTTTATTTATTAAGATTACTTTTAAGTTCGTTAAAAAAAACCACTTTAAAATAACCCCTATTAAATCACTTATTATTAATCATATCTTATCACATTATATAACCATTAAAAAAAAAAAGTAATTAAATTAATTAATTTATTTACTTAATAAAAGTAACTTTTAAATCTATAAATATAATATTTATTAATAAATAACATTTTATAATTTTAAATATTATTATAAATATTAACCTTAATATTTAATCGATAATTAAATGATACTTAATTTATTATTAAAACATTAACATTAATTAAACCATTTCCTTATGTTTTCAACATTATATAAAATTAATAATAATATTTAAAATATTTTAAAATAAATAATAACACTTAATAAATAAATATACTATTAAATATTTTTATAATTTTAAATAATAAATGTTAAAAATTCGTTTTATTTAATAAAATAATCATTTTTAATTAAATTAAAAACTCGTTAAAAGGATAATTAAAAATATTATTAGTAAAAGAAATAATTAAGTTTATATATATTAAATAATCAAGATTAATTATAATATATTAAATTAAAGTAAATAACTTAATAATAAAATAAAAATCTTATATATACATTAATTAAATAATTAACTTTTTAATAACATGTAAATTTTCGTTAAAATATCCATAATTTTATAATATCTTAAATAATAATAACAATTTAATAATAATATTATAATTAATAAACAATTATTTTAAATAAAAATTTATTAAAATATAAATATAACATTATATTATTAATTAAATATTATTATTATAATAATATTTAATAACTTTTTAATATAATAATCTACTTAAATAATTATTATAAAATATCATTTATAATATTAACCTTATTTTATTATATTATATTAATTACATATATCATTTAACTTTATCTTATTATATCATATTAATTATATATATAACACTTAAAAAAAATAACAATTTATTTATTTTTATATTTTTATAATTATTATTTTTATTTAATTAATAATTATTTAAAATATTATTTAATTAATTAATTAATATATATAAATATATTAATAAATAAATTTATAAATAAAATTTTACTAATAAAACTTTTAAAAATCTTTATTATTAATAAACATTAAAACTTTAAAAAAATATTATTATTAACTATTATAATTAAAGTTAAAAAAAAATTTTTATTAATAATAATAACATTTAACTTATATATATTATTATTTTAATTTTTAATAAAGATTAATAAATATTAAAATAAATATATATAAGTAAATAATAAAAACTTATACTTTTTTTAAATACTTTTATATATATTTAATATAAACTTTAAGTTTTATTATAATTATATTAAAGGTTTTAACATTTATAATAAAGGTTTAAATATTTATAATAAAGGTATTAATCCTTATATTTAAAGCCATATTATTCTTTTTAAAATAATAATTAAAGATGTTAATCTTTATATTTAAAGTCATATTATTCTCTTTAAAATAATAATTAAAGTTATTAATCCTTATATTTAAGGTTATATTATTTTTTTTAAAATAACAATTAAAAATATTAATCTTTATATTTAAAACTATATTATTCTCTTTAAAATAATAATTAAAGTTATTAATCTTTATATTTAAAACTATATTATTTTCTTTAAATTACCAATTAAAAATATCGAAACGATTTAAAAATACTTATAAATTAATTATCTTAAATAAATTATTAAAGGCATATATTTAATAATTTAAACTCGTAATATTATTAATCATAATAAAGAAATTAAAATAATTAAAGTTATTTTAAATAACCATCTTTTAAATAAATATATAAATAAAGTAAAATATAAAAACTTAATAAATAAAATATAATCTAAAATTAAATAAAAGGTAAAAAAAAAAGTAAAAATAAAAAAAGCTTTATTATAAAGTTTATAAAAATATATTAAATAATAAATTTAATAAAGCATTTAATAAAACATTTAATAAAACATTTAATTACTATAACATAAAATTTTATAACACTTAAAAATTTTAAAAGAAAAAAAAGATTAAAAAAAGTTATCATGTAATAATTTATAAAGATTCTTTAATTTTAACCTTAAATAACTTAAGTTATAAATATCATATTAAAATATAACTTAAATTAAAATATATATATTTAAATTATTTATTTTCTTATTTAAGTTATATAACGTTATAATTAATATTTATAAAGTTATTTTAATATAAAAAAAAACCCTACTTTTAAAATTTTACTTATAACTTAATATAAATGAAGAAAAGTAATAAAACATTTAATATATAATGAATATATATCCTTTTATTAAAAAGCAATAATAAGATTAATAATAACTTTATAAAGTTTTAAAAAATAAATACTTAATTATTTAATTTAAAATTAATTAAATAACTAATTAAATATTTTATATTTATATTATTTAAAATTATAAACTTAATAATTATATTTTAATTTATAAGTTAAAAATAAATTAAGATTAAAATTATACTATAATATAACTATAACTTATTAAAAGCCTCTTTTATTTATTAAAGAAATTTTTAACAATATTTAATTATAATTATTATAAATAACTATTTATTTTAACATTTAATTTAATATTAATACTTTATTATTTATATTTCTATTATATAAATTCTTATTTTAAAAAGTCTTTAATATATATATTAATTATTTAAATTATAAAATAATTTCGTTAATATTTAAATTTTTAAAAAGATTTAAAACATTATTATTTAAAAATATATTATTAAAGATATATATAATGGTATTAAAATTACTATAATAAGTTTATAATTAATATTTTATTATAAAAATGGTTAATAGTTAAGGTTTATTCCATTTAAAAAAAAAAAAAAAATTCATAAAATTTTAATATAATGCTTTTAAATAGTAAAACAATTCTTTAATATGGTGAAATAATTATTTAATATGGTTAATTAACCTTATATCATTTAAATTATTTATTAAATTATATTAAGTCTTTATAAAATTAAATTACCACTTTAAATTAATAAAAAATTAACATATTTTTTAAATTTATCCATTATTTACCTTATAATTTAAATAACTAATATAAAGTTTAATTAAAGTTATTAAAGTTATTAAAGTTATAAAGGTGTAATAATAACAACCATAATAAAAAGTTAAATTAAATAATGAAATAAATAAAAGATACTTTTAAATATAATAATAAGTATTATAATATAAAGGTTATAATAAATATAATTTAAAGATTTAATATTTTAAAAGTAAAGCCCTTTTTTACCTTTAAAACATTTTAAATCGATATAATAATATTAAAAGATAATAAATGAATTAAATAAGGTAAAGCTTAAAATATTTTAAACTTAAATAATTATTATAAAAAATAAAATAATAAACAAATTAAATAAAATAAAACCTTAAAAAAATATAATTATATTTTCTTATATATATTCTTTTATTAAATATATATACCAATTATTTATATATTATTATATAACTTTAATAATAATCATAATCCTTTATTAATTACCACTTTATCCCTTTTTTATATAACTTAATTAATGACATATATTACTAAAATAAAAACATTTATACTAAGATTCTTACTAAAATTTTTATTTAAATTTTTACTCACTTAAAATAACATAAAAAAAGTTAAATAAAAGACTTTAAAACATACCGTAAGTAAAAATAACTTATGTTAAATATTTAAATAAAGCTTTAAATAAAATATTTAACCATTATAACGTAAAATTTTATAACGTTTAAAAACGTTAAAAAAAAGCTTTATAAAACATTTAATAAAGCCTTAAAAAGATATTATAAACCTTATAAATTAAAGCTTTTAAAAATTAAAAAAGGTGTTATATAATAAATTATAATAACCCTTTATTTTTAACCTTAATTAATTTTAATTAAAGATATTATATTAAAATATAATTTAAATTAAAATATACATATTTAAAATATTTATCTTCTTATTTAAATTACATAAAATCTTAATAAATACTTATAAAGTTATTTAAATATAAAATTAAAAGCCCATTTTTCGAATTTTATTTATAACATAACGTAAATTAAAGTATTATATAATTCATTTAACATTACTTTTCTTTATTATATATCATTATTATAACAATAATCATTTTATATTAATATTATATTATAATAAAATAATGTTATTATAAAATAATATTATAATAAAATGATATTATAATAAAATAATATTATAATAAAATAATATTATAAAATTATAAACGAATTTAACGCTTTAAATTTTTAACTTAATTTATAAATATTAATAATTAACTTTTAATATTACTTATAACTTTAAATAAAATGTTAAACATATATTATTATTATTTTTTAATTAATATAATAACTTTAATACATTTTTTTACATTTATAAAAATTAAAATGTCATTTATATCTCAATTAATAATATGAATATTAACATTTAACATATTAAATTTATAAAAATATTTATAACCCTTATTATTATAATAACATATAACATAAATACCATTTAAATAATTTAATAAAACAATATAATGTTAAAATATACTCCTATTTACTTAATAACTTTTATAAATATATTTTAGAAATAAAATAATATTAATTATTATTACATAAACAACTAAAATTTATTAAAAACTAAATTAAAAAAAGGTTAATTTAAGTATACCTTTATAATTAAAAATGGATAAAAATATAAGCTTAATTTTTCAATATTAACGGATTTAATTTTAATAATATTTATTTAAAAAAATAATCCATTTAACTTTAAGCTAAAAATATCATTAATTAACCTTTTTAATCAATAAAATATAACAAATATATATATATATTTAAATTATTAATCATTAAATTAATAACATTACTTACATATATCTTTTTTACTTTAACTAAAACTTAAATTAAATATTAGTTAAAATTTACGTTATTTATTAAAATTAACTTATTATTATCATCTTTAAGAAAAGATTTATAAATAAGTGATTCAAATCAAATTAAGAAATAACTTTATTTAACCATATCTTAATTAAAGTAACTTATTAAACTTTAATTAAAACTTAAGCTATTAATAATTAATTTAAGTATAAAGTTAAAGGCTTTATTATTTAATTTAAAAAGGTTAACTTTTTATTTTTAAGAAATAACATTACGTTTAAAGTTAAATTTAAATTAATTTAACTTAAAAAAATTAACTTTTTACTTTTAAAAATTAACATTTTTAATAAAACTTAATTAAAATTAATTCAACTTTTTTAAATACATTATAATTTATTTAAACATGGTTAAAATCTTTAAAAACTATATAAATTTATAATAAAAATTAATAAATAAAAAAATACCTATAAGTAAATAAACATCATAAATATTAATAAAAGTTTTATTAAAGGAATAAAACTTTTTTTAATATATTTAAATTAATAAAATTTAGATTAATTATTTAAAAAAAGATCGATATACTTTAAACGTAATTATTAATATATATTAAAATATTAAAGGTTTTAAAAAAGTATATATATAAATATATCTTAATGTAAGTATATTTTAAAATAATTACTTATTTATTTTTATATGTTTAAAACTTTATAAAAAATTTAAGGTTACATTATTTAAAAAAGAAAGATATTATATATAACTATTTTATATAACGTATAAATTAATTTTAAATTTATTAATTAAATAATAGAAATACATATAAACTTATAATAAAATAAAGTTAATTAATAAATAATAACATAATATTAAAAAATATATCATATTTTATTAAACTTAAAACATAATATTTCCTTATTAAAGCTTAATTAAAGAAGTTAATAAATTAATTTACCTTATTTAAGTTTTTTATAATTAAGAAATAAATAAATAACATTAAATTAAAAAAAAAATATATAAATATAATTTAAAACGAAAATATTTATATATATAAACTTATAATAAAAATTATTAAAATTAACATATATAAAAAAAAGAAGTAAGTTAAAAAATACGTTTTATTTATATTACATATATTAAATCACGCTTTAATAATATCCCACTTTATTAATAATAAAGATTATATAAATATTTATTCACTATATCCATTTATTAATCATTTTCCCTTTTTTATATAATTTATCTTTTTCTTAAACCACCTTTATTAACCACCTTTTAATAATTACTTTAAGATATTAAATATTATCTTAAATCCTTTCTTTATAAATAAACGTCATTTTAACTTATATATACACATTTTAAACACTTTAAAACCTTAAATAAAAGTTATATTTAAGTAATAATATTTATTTAAAATAAATAAATAATAATATAACATATAATTATAAACTTAAAGCTTTTTAAAGCATTAATAAAACTTTTAAAATTTAAAATAAGTATATTATTATTCTTTATTTATCTTACATAAATCACTAAATCATTATTTAAATTAAATTTACTTTAAACTTAATAATATCTTTATAAGATTAACTAATAAAACTAAATATTAAGTTTTTTTTATTAAGTCGAATATTTATTTTATTTAAAATATATAACATATAATAACCCTTATTTTAAAAACTTATAATAAATAAAATATCAATAAAATAAAAAAAATAATAAAAAAATATAAATAATATAATAATAAATATTATTAATAAAATAAGTAATAAAAATTTTAAACTTATAAATTATTAACTTATAACATGTTACTTTTTTAACTTTTTAAAATAAAATAAAACCTCTTACTTTCCTTTTCCTTAAATACGTAAAAATAATATATTACCAAATAATAATCCTTTAAATATCTTTTATCTTACCTTTTCCTATTACTTAATACTTAATTTTAATTTTTATAAAAATGTCTTAACATATTAAACACCTTTTAACCATGTTTTTTACATTATTATATCTTTTATAAAAATATTAATACTTTAAATATCCTTTTATTATAAAGTTAATATTAATTAATTAATAATTAAAACATTTATAAAATTATAAAATACTTTATAATATATGTAAATAAAACCCCCTTTTTAATAATTTCTTATATAAACTTATTATAAAACTTAATATCGTTAAAAAAAGTTATATAATTTTTATCTTTATAAATAATAAATAATATAATTAATCACATACTTATATTATATTAAAATATTAATTATAAATATTAAATTTTTAATCATTAAACTTAATAACTTAAATTAATAAAAGAATAATAAAAAAGATAATAATAAATAATTATACTTTTTAATAAAACGCTTAATATTTTAATATATAAATTATAAAAAAAATTTCATATTAACCAAATTATTTTATGTAATAAATTTATAATAAGTAAAATAATATATGATATTTAAAGTATTTTTAAAGTTGTAAAATATGATTATAAATATGGTGTTATTATAACTTTAAATAACTTTACTTATACCACTTTTATTATTATTAATATTTATGTTAATTACGTTATTTATATTAATTACATTACCCTTATTAATTACATTACCTTTATTAAATTTATTATTATTACTTAATTTATTACTTTTATAATTATTAAATAAGGAAGATAAATCTAACCCACCTTTTATAACTAAATCATTAAAAAAAAGGAGATTTAACTTAATAAATAATAATTAAATTATTTAAAATATAAATATGTTTTAATAAACGGTTATATAACTCCTTATTTTCCATATTAATATTTTTAAACATAAAAAAAAATCTTCTTTTTATATTAAATATTGATAATCCACTTTAAGAAAAATTAAATTTTTTATTAAAAAACGAAAATAACTTATAAATTTTATTATAATACTCGTTAACACCTTTAATAATATAATCATCTTTAAATCTATAATTTTCATTTTAATTATTATTAAACTTTTTTTACTTAATTTCGTTATAACTTAAACGTGGTTTAAAAAAGTTAAGGTTAAAAAACAATTATTATTTATATTTTATATTATAATTTAATTTAATAATAAATATATAAATAAAATAACCTTATATTTTAATATTTATTAAGTTAAAAAAAATGTAATATATAATATAAAATTTAAATTATATAAACTAAATAAAAATATATTCTTTATAAATTTAATTAAAATTTTAATATTAATAATTTTAATACTTTAATATTAATTTTTAAAAAAGTCCTAAAATATTTTTCGATAACTTTTTTTAAACATATATAAATAATATAAACATATTATTTAAGAAAAAGCGTGGGAATAAGATGATTATATTTTAATTAAAGATTTTATAAACTTTTTTATATAACTTAAATATATTTTTATTATAATCGATAATAAAGTTAAAGGAGATAATATTCATTTTATTTTTATTTTATTAAACTTTAATTACTTTAAAAATTATATAAGCTATTTCGATTTACTTTAAAAATTTAATTATATAATAATATCCTATAATTTTATAACATAAAACCTTTTTACGTTTTAAAAGATTTATCCATAATTTAAACATTTAATTATAAAAAAAAACTTAATTCTTAAAATTTATCGTAATAAAATATTTAAACATGTAATGGTTTATTAATAATTATTATTATTAATATATATAAAATAATAAAATATAATAATTTATAAAAAATATTTATATATTTTAAGGATATATAGAAGTATAACTTTAATTTCTTTATTATATTATTATATAATATAATTTCGTTAATATTATTTAAATCTTTAAATTTAAAAAGGAATAAATAATTTAACGCCATGATTTTTTTAGGGGAAATACTTTTTTAAACTTATAAAACATTTAAAAATTAAGGTAAATATAAGGTGATTTATTATTACCGTTTTTATTAATTTTATTAATTTTAAAATATATTATATAAATAAATAACTCTTTTAATTAAAAAGGCTTTATATAATATTAAATTAAGTTAAAGCGGTATTAAATTAAATTAAAATAATATTAAATTAAATTAAGATAATATTAAATCATGTTAATATAATATTTATAAAGGTTTTTTATTAAGTTAATAATTTTTAACGATAATATAATATAAATAATATATTAAATTAAAAATAACGCTTCTATTATTCACATAAACAAATATTAATATTAAATTATATTAAAAGTTTAAATAATAAATATGTAAATAATTAAGATTATCTTTATCTAAATAATTTAATAAAGGTATTAATCTTTAATTTTTAAGGAAAAATATAAGCTTATTATTTACGTTAAAATAAAGCTTAAATAAATTAAATAAAAACCTTAAAAAGTTTAATAAAAAATACGAAAAATTATTAAATAAAGTTATAATATATAAAAATATTATATATATTATATTAATAATAAGTAAACTTAATAAATTCGATAAAATTAATATAAAAAGAAATATACTTTTTAAAGGATATATAATTTATAATAATAAATAAAAAAAAAAGATATAATATTTAAGAAACGTTTTCTTTTTAATAAAATATTTATAAAAGATTTTCTTTAAAAAAAAAAGGATAAAATAAAGAAATTATTATAAAAAAAGATAAAGAAAATAATAATAATATAAATAAACTTTTATATTAAAATATTAACCACTTATCATTTACCATTAATTATATCTTATTAATTTATCGCTTTTACCTTTATATATACTTTATATAAATCTTGGTTAAAAATAATTACATTATCCTTTTTAAGAAATTATTTATAAAAGATAAATATCTTTAAATAAAAGATTTAATAAAATTAATAAATCATTATTCTTTATACTTATAATAAATATATAATATATAATAAAACATTTCGTTTTATTTATTTTAAAATGTTAAATAATAAGTTCTTATAATTTATAATAATTTATATATGTAAATATATAAATATTATACCTTATTAAATAAAACACGTCATTAATAATAATATAAAAATACTTTAATTTTTATAAAACTTTTATATAACATTTATATATTTTATAATAATAAATTATAACCTTATAAATATATAAATCTTATTATTAAAATTAAACTTATCTTTTCTTTTTTTAAAAGGTAATTTTAAAGATTTCTTTATAATATTATTTATTAATTAATACACATTTAAAACTTAAAAAAACTTACTTTTAACTCTTTTATAATATATTTAAAAAAGATAAAATTATAAATTATTCACTTTAATAACGTAAAAAATTAAATTAAAGATAATATTTAAATAAGAAATTAAGGAAAACTTTAATTAATTAATAATTGTTTATTTAACTTATTAAATAAAAAATTAAAAAAAAAAAATTAATAATTAAATTAAATTAACTTTAATATTAATTATCATAAAATATTTAAAGCTTATATTAAAATTTTAAAGCATTTTTTAAACCTTTAAAATTTTATTTCTTTATTTAACTCTTTAATAATTTATTTATAACATTTTAAACGTTAAATTTCTTACTTTTTAAAAGATAATAAAATATATTTTACTTTCTTTTTAAAGTATCTTACTTTTTTTTTAAGGCGTTTTACTTTCCTTTTATTATAAATATCGTTATTAAGTTAAGATTTATTGTTTTTTTTTTACAGCTTTTATATTTTCTTTTAATAAATTTAATTATTAATATTCACCTTTATATAACTTATTTAAAAATATTAATAATATATATACATAATTTTACGTAATTATTTTTCTTTTAAAATAAAAAACCATTAAATTAAAATATAATGAATTTCTAATTATTTTTATCACACTCCCATTATAATATAAATAATTATATTTTAAAATTATTTATCATTAAATTAAAAATAATATTACTTAAGTTATTTTAACTTAATTTTATTATAATATCATTTAACCTTTTAATTATATTAAATAAAATAATATATCCCATTATATATTAATTTATAACCATTTATATAATATTTAATTAAACGAAACTATAAGTTTTATACTTGTATATAAAGAAAAAGTAATTAAATATGTTATTAACTTAAAATGTTGCCGTTTCATTATTAAAAAAACCCAATAAAAAACCACGTATATATTTAATTAATAAATTAAACGTTAAAGTAAAAAATTTAAACAATAATTTATCATTAATAAAAGGAATAATTTAACGATTAATAAACTTATTACTTATAACCTTAAATTTCACATTATTTATAAATTTAAAATATATATTTATAATAATAACTTTAATGGTTTTTTTAATATTAACCTTTATAAAAATAACACCCATTTCATTTTTACTAATATTTTCCTTAACCTTTTTACTTACCTTTTCCTTTTTAACATTTATAGCTATAAAAATTATTACTTTATCCCATTTCATATTAAACTACGCTTCTTACATACTAATTTCTTCGACTTTTTACTTAAAACTTTACGTAAAAAATAATATACAATTATATTTATCATCTTTTAATAAAAAATATTAATATTAAGTCATTATAAACTTAACCACTTCTTAAGTATCGGTTAACACGTTATAAAGCTTTTTATAAAGAAAAATATAATTATATATTAACTTATTAACTTAAAATAAAAATTTTAAAACTAAGTTATAATATATTTTTAACCTTAAGTTTTTTATTATTTTCAAAGATTTAACATCACTTATTTTAAATAATAATTTATAAAAAAATATAAATTATAATATAACATCTTTAAAATCCATTAAAAGTTATTTAAACTTATTAAAAAAAGAAAATATAAAGCTTTTTACTTTAACCATTTTATCGAAAATGTTTAATTAATTATTATTTTTATCTTTATTTAAGTGAAAAAAGTTTAACCATATAAATATAATAAATATAATAAAAAACATAAATAAAACTTTTAAATATTAAAAAATATAATATTTTTAAAGTAAAATATTTAATATATTAAAATATTTAAAGCTTTTTTCTTATCAATTATTCAATGATTTATTTTTTTAAAATTAAAGTTTAACACCTTTATAATAACATCTTTTTATAAAAGATAATTTAACCTCATTTATTAAGTTATAAAGCTTTTTTAACGTTACAATTTTAAAAAGTTTAATATTTAAAAAGGAAATAATTAAAAGATAATATATACACTTTTTCATAATAATAAAGCTTAATATAATAAATTTAAATATAATTAAAAGCTATGGTTACTTAATAATATTATAAAATTTACATTATAATAAAAAATTATTAATAATTACATTTTTTTAAATAAACTTATATATTTAATTAAATCTTATTAAAAAAGTTTCACATTAATTAAATAATTATAATTTAATAAAAATAAAGTAAATTATTATATTAAAAATATAATAATAAATAGTTAATATTATTACGTAAAATAATAACGTTAACACATAATTTAATATAAAGAAACTTATTTTTAAATTTAAAGTAAATTTATAAAAACCAATTATATTATTCTATATAATGGTTTTATAATAACTCAATTAAAATTTTAATTATTTATATAATTAAATAAAATTTAATCATATATATAAAACATATTATCATTTATTTAAAGTTTTATTATTAATAATTAACCTTAAATAAAAAAGCTTACCATTTTAATTAAACTTTAAAAGGTTTAAATTTTTATTATTATTAAATAATTATATAAAATTTATATAACTTAATATTATTTACGTGATATTAACATAAAATATATTTATAAATAACATATTTATTTACATTTATTATTTATTTTAAATAATAAACTTTTAAATAATATAATTATCATTAAATTAATAATTTATTTAATAATTATTAAGGAAAAGCTTATATTAAAATATAACATTAATAATGATTAAATGGAATATTATATTAAATATTATATTAAAAATTATTTTTAACGCTTTTATTTTTATAAGCTTATTAAATAATTTATTACCGTTAATATTAAATACCACTAAATAATTTAAAGACTATTATAATAACTTTATTAAAAAAACCTTTAACTTTAATAAAAAGGTTAATAATATCTTAAACGTTAATAATAAAACTAAATAAAAAAAGTACTTTTAATTAAAAAAAAAGGAAATAACCTTTATTCATTAAATAATTAAAACCTTTAAACTTCAAATTAACATTAACATTTATATTATTTATAAAATTAAAAATATAAACTTATTTTTAAAATAAATAATTATTAAGTTTCCGTTTTAATATATAATAAAAAGAATAAAATTTACCTTTTTTTTAATTTAAGATAAAATTTTATAAAACCTTAAATTTAAACTTAAATTAAACGCTTTATTTATTAAATACCTTATTTTATTTATTAAAACTTAAATTAATAAAAGATAAATCTTTAATAAAAAAAAGCTTACTTTTTTTTAATTTAAATTATAAACGTAAAAAATAATACTCTTTAACGTCATTTTCGTTTAACGATAAAAACTAAAACTTTTTACAAAAAAGTTTTAAATTATTTAAAAAGTTATTAAAGGGATTATATAAAAAATGTAAATTAAAATTATAATCTTTAAACTTAACGTTATTATTATTACGTTTCATTTACTTTATATATATTAAATAAATAAAATTACTCATATTATAATTATTAACATTAATATCATTAATACTAAACTCATTAATATTAAAGGTATTATTATTATTATCATTACCATTATAAATATTATCCGCTTTATTAAGCTTACGTTTCTTATTAATAACCACTTTTATATTAATATTAATAACTTTAAAAAGTAATTAAAGAAAAAAAGTAATTAATTATATTATTTTACTTTACTTATCCTTTTTTACGTTATAAAAAAGAATAAAATATTTAGTTTTTCTATTATTATTTACGAAAAGCATAATAATAAAATTAATAAATAAAAATTAAGTAAATTAAGTAAAAAGAAATTTAAGAAAGTTTCGAATTTATAAGATAAGAATGTTATAATATAACGTATAAATTTTTAAATCGAAATTAATAAACTTTTTTAAAAGGTTTAATATATGGTATATTAATTATAAATGGTTCTTATTATTTAAATCAGGTTTAAAAATAAAAACGAAAACATTTACATCTTAAAATATATAAATATCTTTACGAAAATAAATCTTATTTAAAAGATTAAAATATATAACTTTACTTTTATCGAAATTAAAAAACTTACATATATCATTATTTTTAATAAAAATTCTAATAATTTAAAGTAAAATATAATTAAATTTAAAAGTTATAACTTAATTAATAAAAAGATATAAAATGTAATTAAAATTATATACTAAAAAAATTTAAGGACGTGATATATTAATACTTAATATAAAAAACATAAACATAAAAATATTAAAATATAAAACCTTTTAAAATAAAAATAAAATATTAAAAAATTTTTAATAATTAAAATAAGGGATAATAAAATATAACTTTTTTATGATAAACATTAATATTAAAATAAGGAAAAATATAATTAAAAATTTAACTTTTTTTATAACTTAAATAATAAAAATAATAACGTTTAACAAAAATTATATAATCTTTAAAAATGAAATATACATCTTTTACATTAAAAAAAATAAATAAAAATAATTTAATTTCATTACTAATATATCTTTTATTATCTTCTTATATATTATTAAAGATTATATAATAAATAACATATATTATATTATATAAAAATATATTATTATTATAAATTTAAAAAAAAATTAATAAAATTAATAAAGTATAACTAAAGTAATAAATTTTAATTAATAATTAAAATCACTCACATTAAAAATCATTAAAAAATTAAATATAATAAAAAAAATCTTTAAGCTTTATTTTTATAATATTAAAATAAAGTTAAAATTAAAACTTAATTATTATATAATAAATTATAATAATAATAATTAATATATTTTACGTTAATATATAATATATAAAAGATAAAATATTAAAAAATTTCTATATAACTTTATAATATAATAAAAAAACAATATAAATTATATATAATTTAAGTTATTAATAAATATTAAATACTTAATTATTTAACGATAAAAAAAAATAAAACGGTTATAATTAATTAAACTATAAAATAAGTTTTTTCCTTAACTTACATTAATTACGTTATAATATTTTTTATTATAATTAAATCTTTAATAAAAAATTAATAACTTTTTACTTTAATTTTTTTCATTTTTACATATTATATATATATTTTAAAGTATTTTTCCTTTTTTACACGTTAATTTTCTTAAGTTTATTTATTTATTAATTTAATATATGTAATATTTTAACACGTTATAACTTTTAATAACTAACTTTTAAAACTTACTTTAATAATAAATTAACTTATAATAATTAATTAATATTTAATTTAAGATAATTAACTTAATAACTTAAATAATTATTACATAATTATTAATTTAAATTTAATAAATAAATTATATATATTAATAATATATAATATTTCATATTATAAAAATAATAATTATAATATAATTTAAGCTTACATTAATTATTATTATCTTAAAACGTTAACATTATTTAAAAAATAACTTATATATAAATATTAACGTATATAATCTTTACTTTAATTTAAACATTTTATAAGAATAATTTAATTAATCTTAACGTTATAATTAAAGATTTTTAAATTAAAGATTATATTAACTTTAATCCTTATAATATTATTACTTTAAATATTATTTAAAAACATTCCTAAAAAGCTAAAAATAAAATTAAATAAAAAAAGTGTTATAAAGCGAAACGAAAAATTAAGTAAAACTTAAAAAATAGTATAACCTTTTTTAATAAAATAACTATAATCATTAAATTTTAAATTATTATTAACATCATTATTATCATCCCTTTTTTTAACTTTAATAATAATTAAATCTTATCGATAATTAAATTTAACATTTAAATTTTCCTTAATAATATATATGTGAGAAATTTAATTATTAAATTAAAAACGTTAATTATTAAATTAAAAATGCTTTTTAAAACTACTTAAAGTAATAAACTTAATGATAAATAACATTTAATTTATCGAAATTACATATATAACTTGTAAATTTAATTACACACTATTTTACATATTTTTATAAATATAAATAACCATTAAGTTTATTTTTATAACATTAATAAATTAAAACATAATATTTTTTAATATAATTTAAATAAAATATGTAAATAAATATTTAATAAAAACATTATATAACTAATATAAAGGTTAATTATAATATAATGCTTTTAATTTATACTTAATTTAATTATTAAAATAAAATAAATACATTATTAAAATATATTAATTATCATATAATTTAAATAATATTATAAACATTTTTAAATTTTATATATTATATACGTTAACATAAAAAACCATAAAATTTTTAACTTTATTTATTTTTTTTATTATAATTAATGTTATAACATATTAAATTATATCATTTTATATAAATTAAAGATTTTTAACTTAAAAAATAATATACGCCTTTTTTAAATTACTTAAAGTTAAAGTTAAGTAATAACATTCGTTACATGTAATAATCGTTAATTAACTTTTAACTTATATAATATTAAATTTTTTAGTTAAAATTAAAACGATATAAAAATTACGTTATTATAATAATAAATTATTATATAAAAATACTTAATAAATAAAGCTTAACATAATAAAATATAAAGTTATAAAATAAGTATAAATATTAAAAATATATTAATAATATAAATATATAAATTATTTACCTTTAAAATTTATATATAAAAAATTATAAAAATAATATATATTTATAAATAAAATATTATTTACTAAAAACATAAATTAACCATTTAACTTATAAATTAATAAAAAATAAAGTTAATTTATTTTTAATTAAGTTTACACATTTTTAATTAAAAGATAATAAATATTATATATTAAATTATAATTAATATTTTCATTATTAAAAGCTTTAAATTTAATTAATAATTTTTAATTAATTTTAAATTAAAGATATTAAATAATAATTAAAGATATAATTAAATATTAAGGTAAAATGCTTATTATATAAACTAAAAATAATAGTTATATTATTAATATTATATATTATTTAAGTTTTATAATTACTCGATAATTTTAAAATATTAATAATAAAAATAATAATAATTAAATTTAATATTTTATATAATAATATTTAAGATAATATCGCCACCATTAATTTAATAAGGGAAATAACACTTATAAAAGGTTTAAAGGTGATATATTAAACCCGTTAAAATGGGGTAAGCAGAAACCCCCATATAGGTGCATTACATACATTATAACATTCGAGTTGCTACAATACAAACCTTCGATGTTTACGTATAAATGTAGCTTTCTTTATACAGCAGTATGACCCAGCAAGAGTTGAGAATTTTTTGTTCCTGCCCGGTACTTAAATAATACTATCTTGAAAAAAGCACCCTAGCAGGGGAGAATGCAAGTTCGCTACCGAAGACAACTTGATATGTTGAATACACCCATACTTATATCCCGCCTCGCAACATATCCCAACAGCACTACCAGAATCTACATGTAAGCATCAAGGGTAGGTCACCTCGACTGTAAAGTTCTCAGGACCCCGATAGACTTGCACCTTTCCAGTCGGCGACTGCTCGTTCGTCCAAATAATCTCGTTGGCCTGGATGACGTGAAAACCCTGTGCGAATGCTCCCGGCTTCACCTCGTGCCACTTTAACAGAAGTCAGCAATCGCTTATTTTACAAACTTAAAACCCGGTATTACATACAAGCTGCAAGTATGCGCCGCCGTCGGCCCGCCTGGTCAAGTTGAAAGAAGCCGAAGTGTCACTGCACGGGGTCTGGACGACTGCTGAAGGGAAAGACTGGTAGGCCTGTGGGTGCGCGGAGCATGCCGCTGGAACCGCACCGCCGACAAACGACATGTTGAACTCGACACTTTAAAAGGGTTAGCCATGGTCAAGACCTCTTTCATAGATCAATCAGCTCGTGTCGACCTACTATCCAATAGAAGAATGCGGAATGGCACCCGCAGAAAACTTGGTAACTGAGAAGGGGACATGTGCATGGTCGCCGGAGCCTTGCGCGTTTGCGAGACTAGCAGCGAGGACGCTAACAACAGATGCACCTGAAAGCAGCTTCATCTTGTAAGCTCTTACTTGTTATGGAACTCAAACAAATATCTAGCTTAAACGAGGGAACTATGATGCTGATGAGGATGGAACCTTCTCTTCATATTCATCGACGAGGTTCTTTCTAGGTATATATAGATTCAAGGGCCTCCATTACTGTGAGTTGCGGTCTCGTCTAAACCGCCTCATATGACCAAAATAAGAACAAGGTCGGTTGACCAACAGCCATTCGGCTCCAATAATCCTTCCAGCCATCAACACTTTCTTTCGTATCCAGAATTTCACGAGACGGTCAGTGTAGTCTCGGGTGTACACATATAAACAATAACCAATCATGGGCATCGCAGTGGAGAAGTAATCAGGTCCCTAGAACGGAGTAAATTACCCCTGCGTAACTTAACCATGCTTCGAATTGCTGTGACCCCGTTCCGTTGACATCACTAGGAAGGGTTTTCTGCTCTTCCCAATTTAACCAACGCTGCAGTGGTTTAGGAAAGACGTTTGCGCTATGGTCCGTCTTGCCGCTCGTTCAAGATTGTTACCTACATGTACCGAGACTTTCTGCATCTATTGAATAAATGATTGGTATCATCACCTTAACCGAGGTTACTACCCTGAATGTGAACAGCAGGGGCCCAGACTCTTCCCATGAATTCACTTCCAACGTACCGGCTTTCCTATCTCCTATCTAGTTATCATCTCAGTATATAAATAACCGCTACCATGTCATACATTATAGTGTCTGTTGCGTTTCTTCTCGACACACTAGATAATATGATATTTATATTTGCTGTAACGCTGCAGGAGTCGGCCCGTCGTTCAGTGAATTCAAAAGTAGAGAGATGCTGCGATTAGTGCCTCGGGGACATCTCAATAGTTTACTACCCGCAAAGTGAACCTTTTCCAGGGTCTTGTCCTGAAACACCCCTTCTCGTCCCCATACATAGTCTTGCAATCTACGTTATTCTTAGTAATAGGCATCTCGAAGCTTTGTAAGTGAATCCTACCGCCCTATAACCTCTCATACCATGGTGGAGGCGTTCCTAAGCCGTAGGCATTCAAATGGAATCTGAATTCCTCGATCTAACGCGTTTCTTGTACTGTATTTTCAATGGATCAAGCGCCATCCCCAACCGTGGGAGAAAGGTGCCTGGATAACCTAACGAATAAACGAAGCGTGTCTAGGTGTTAGATATGTCGCACCTACTGAGGTTTCACTGTAGAATGATTCATTTCAGGACGCAGTATTGACACCGAAGAGTAGACGCCTTTCACTCTGGCGTATCGTTTGCATCTGCCCTAATATAAAACCGATCATGTCGACGAATTTTTCGCATCCAAGACGAGCTCTAAATGAAGAGAACCACGAGAGCTTTCTTAGGGGACTAAGACCTTGACCTAACTCTTGATCAAGTCCTATCTAGGATTTCGGATACTTGCATAGGGCAATTTAATGAACGGTCGAGGTAAAAAGACGGTACATACCGGGTATATTACAGTGCCGAGTAATCTAGACCCCAAGTTTGCGATGTTGGATAGGAAAAGGGTATAAAAATGGAATAACAGAGTAATGCGAACAGCATGGCTCTTCCGTGTACAGGAGAAAGCCTTAATTTTAGAGACGACTATGTGGGAGTAGGGGATCGTTACGGCGGTGAAAATGTCCTTATTAACCTAATACATGTGTATGTGGGGTATGTATCTGCAGTCAAGTCGGTATCCACTGTCCCGGCAAACTGGCAACTCCTGAAGGTGCCGGCGGGAGCCTACGTTAGCGCTTCGGGAGCTAAAATTAGGCCTCTCCGCCTTAGAAGTCCCGCCAAGATGACTTACGTACAAGTACCCCACCTGATGGTCACGTAGCTGAGCAACCACCGCCACAGTAACGAGGCGCAGCAACAGGCTTGCGTTGTGCTCTGTTTCGGCTTACGAGGCTTGTCTAATAGGGCGTTCAAAACAAACGCATAGCGTATCAGCCCMCCTCCCGTCCACGTCATCCCGATCTCTTGATTTAAAGATCACATTTGATCTAGAGGAGCTGGAACGTTTCGCCTTACCTATGATGCCTTCGTAGTATGTGAATTACTACACTACACGCTCGTTCCTAGACTACATACCTTCTCTAGAAAATCCTTTAGACATGGCTCCCGTGCACGAAAGGCCTGGGGTATTACTCACCGAGCATCTACTTCGAAGTGCCAGGGCCGCCGTAGTAGCAGCCGGACCGGAGGTCGCTAGACTCGCTCGGCGAGACGTCGTATCCCGCCGCGACTTAACCGTCACAAGCGATGCCCAGAAAGTCACGCTAGGTATCATTGCCGCCTACATTGTTATCATCGCGATTCTATGGAATGTACCTTACGTTCGATGGTCCCTGTGGCCGTTTAAAATGCTTGTTATTGCTTTTCATGAGTTTGGACATGCTATAACAGCGTGTTGCACGGGCGGACGTGTCAAATCTATCTCGCTTGACCCGCGCGAAGGCGGTGTCACCCACAGTATGAAACTTCGAATTATGTCCCCTTTTCATTATCTTTTTCCTAGTGCTGACTCTCATTGCCAGTGGTTGGTGGAAAGAGTGCGATCACATTACCAGCAGGCTACCTAGGATCTTCCCTCATCGGCGCCCTACTCATATTCTGTGGTTTCGACATCGTCGCAAGCAAAATCGCCAGCTTAGTATTAGCTGTATGCTTTTTGCTAACCCTATGGTGGGGCAAAAGAGACGTACGTAACACCAAGAGCTCTATCCCCCTTCTCCCGTCGCTTGTTTTAGCAATTAGCCCTTCCCAATCGAGTCGATTAGGGCGTTGTATCCCCTGGGATATGCCTTAGAATTGTGAATCCTGTCCCTGGAGAAGTACTTACTGATTCTCATTGTTGTAGTGGCTTACAATCGTGACAATCTTGCTTGCTGTCGGGCTTTTGGTAGCTTGTTGGTTTATCGTCCATGCTGAGCCGCTGAGATTTGTTGTGCTTTTCATCGGCGTCATGAGTTCGCTGTACAGCGTTTGGGATATCGTGAGTTCTGATTACGATTCTGTCAGCGTTATCAATGCTAACTGGTCTTGGCTTTCAGTGTGACGATTTGATCCTTCGTAAAGTCAATAGCTCAGATGCGAGTGTGTTCGCCCAGCGGTACGTACAAAAGTTATTGAGCCTGACATTTTAGCCCTGGGTTTCTAATAATATATATATATAAACCATATTTTATGATAGGATTAAGCTAACATGAAATTTAATTTAGATACGGAGGAACTTCTCAGTGTTGGGGGGTATGCTGGAGCATCATTTCCGTTTGCTTCATGGCCGCTGCGATTGTCGCTGGCATTGCGGCATTCCCACAGTCATTCTCCGAGCAAGAAGACGATTCTAAGCATTTTATCCCTACTCGTTGACGAGATTGACAATGAAGGTGGCGGACTTTGAGGGCATGGAATTATACATGTTTACCTACCACCTAATGGATATCTAGGGTCATGGGTTTTTTTCGCCTTCTAGGCACACGAGGCGTACCGGCAGGCTTGCTTTTGAGCATAGTATAGATACCCCATATTATTAACGAAGTTGATGAGATTGTCCAATTAATACACGTTCATCTTTGCCGTGCTTCGCCTCTTTTTTTGATCATCCATCTTGCTGATTCGTCCATTGTGTTCTCCAAGAGCCCCAGTAGCCACTATGTTGGCTCTTGTCTAACGGCGTTTTGCCTCTCGGGGCAGTCTCTAGCCTACCTAGGTGCTGATTGATCCGCAGCTTCGCCGAGTTTAGTAAAAGCGCCCGTATACTACCTACATTATGTCGGTGTGATTCAAACTTTACGACGGATTTCTTTTTTTTTTTAATTTAATAAACCCTCCGAGCACTGTTGCGTAACCTTCCGAAGATCCCCTAAAGGTAGTATGCACAGCCTACAAGGAATGGTGGAAGCAGCTTCGTGTTAAGGAAAATCCTCCGCCACTAAGCCACGGGCGGCGTTGGGAGGCAGCCAGCCAGTTTGGTGGGCGTTAAAATAGGTAGCTTGATAAACCAATTCAAACTTGTTGATTTCCTACAATATTTCATTGCCTAGTCGCAATATTGCGATCCTGTGATCACTACCTAGTACAGGACATAGCGCGTCTCTTTAATTGTTCAGCGAAACGAACACGGAGCCCTACCTACCTATTTGTACTTTACAGGATGCCCCTCCAAGGTCTTATTTCGCGTCTAAAAAGCACAAAAAGGTCCCGAGATCGAGAGCGAAATGCTCATAAGAGAAAGAGTTGTAAAGATGATGTTGCTGAAGAACCGTCGACTTCATCGCAGCAAACCGAGCGGACTGAGCAGACTGAGCAGACCGAGCAGACCGAACCTACGGCACAGAGTTCAGGACAACACCTCGAAGTCGATGAAGCCGAGTCAGTGAAGGGGCTGCGGAAGGCTTCAGTTTCGGGTAGACATTCATTGAACCGGGAAATCCCGTCTCGACCAACAGACTCGGAGCCTTCCGCTTCAGATTACCTATACTTTGGTGAGGGCATATCGGCGGCCGACGTTTCCCACTCGCTCTTGAGCCGAAGCCGAAGCAAATCAGTCGGTGACACGCCAGGACAACCGCCAGCCGGAAATCGGAATCAACCTACTAATTGCAGCGGAAGAGACCAAAGCGGTTTTCTAAGCACTGGATTGAATACGCAAACAATGCAGATGGGGTACTCGAATTTGACATATGGCGGAGCGCTTCAATACGACTATGCCGGAACTCAAGCACCTGGTTTCGGCTAGCAGTGCGAAGAATCGTCTATCACTTCTACCGATGGCAGGTTCTGGATTATGCCCTCAGGCAACGCAGCGGTTTCTGTTAGCGCATTACATGTATGTAGAACCAACGTTGAAGATACACATACACTATGTGATGACCGGGAGCACGATTTATCGCGGCCTCTCCGCTAGCAATACAACCCTAATATACCTACAGTAGATACATACATTCGGGTTTAAATGCAATTATGCGAGCCATTAAGTTATCCGCTTCCACTCCCAGCTGACTCAAGCCGAGGCATCTGACTTAGAGTTGCGAGGTAGCACGTCCCTGAGACAAACCCAAACCCAAACCGGTTGCGCTTGGCGTGCAACGTCTTTAGACGTGCAGGTGCAGGTGCAGGTGCAGGTGTGGGTCTGTAAGCATCCATGATATAAATTCCAAGTAGCCCACCCACATCGAGCACACACGACTCAAGAAGTGAGTGTTAACCCGGTTCTCAACCCGCATTCAGCCAGCCTTCATGTATGTGTCTTCTACGCTACCCCACTCGATATCAACGTAAACCCAACAATGTCAGCTAACAGACGGCAAGGTCGAAACAAACCACCATAGCAACCTTCCCTTCCGTCGAGGATGTGGTCAAAGGCCCAGCCTTTCCGACGGCCATGTGGCGGCTTGAGCCGCACCAAAGTGGGCTGCTACCTGTGGCCACGGGTAGAGGGGGGCCGTTTAATATCAGCTGGGAAGTTCACGGAGACGGCCCTGTAAAGCTTATAGTAGGTAGCTCCAGTCTACTGGGGTGAGTTGATCACCCCCCCCCCAAAAAGGAGAGAAAGGGGGCTTACCAAGCTCCACCATACCATAGCTTATCAGCGGCCTTGGTTTCTTCAAGACAGCCTACCAGCGCCAGATAATGTACTTTGGGCACGTACACGGGTCAAAATACTCTGTACTTGTTCTCGATAATCGAGGAATGGGTGGGTCTGACAAACCCTTGATGCGATACAGCACATCGGAGATGGCGCGGGACATCCTGGAAGTAGCTGATCACTTAGGGTGGACGTCACCGCGGCAGCTGCATGTATGTGGCATCAGCATGGGTGGCATGATTGCTCAGGAGTTAGCTGTTTCGGTGCCAGATCGCATCAGCAGCCTGAGTCTAATTTGTACGGCAGCCTGTATTGAGAACACGACTTCCTTCACCGAGAATATGATGAACCGTATCACCATGCTGCTACCTAAGAGCCTCGATCGCAGTATTCAGTACGCAGCCGCAGCCATCTTCCCTCCACACTACCTAGCAGGACCAGACAACGCCGTAGTTCCTGATGAGTCGGTGCCGAGGTGCAGAATCCCCGCTGGAGGTTACGGCAAGTTCGGAAGCAATTATGAGCGCTTTGCCGCCCAGGAAATCACGAAGCAGCGAGATAGAGATGGATTTACCAAGAAAGGATTTTTACTTCAACTTATCGCTGCTGGATGGCATCATAAGAGTCCCGCGCAACTGAGGGAGCTGGGCGACAGGGTAGGACGCGAGAGGATCCTAGTCTTGCACGGAACTGAAGACAGAATGATTTCAACTCCTCACGGAAGGAAACTCATAGAGTACCTACAACCTGGACAGGGGCTGATTGTTGATGGCTTGGGGCACGCACCCATTAACGAACGAACGCAATGGTTCAACGAATTACTTGAGACACAGTGCTCATTGGGCGAGAAATTAAGTGGGCGATGAAGAGACCGGGAAAGCATGCAAGAGGTATACGTGCATTTTGTACGTACTAACGGAAATGACGTCTACAGACATGGATGCGCATCTAGGTCCTATACTATGTAATCTAAGACTCTAGCAAGAAGTCGCTAGTGCGTCAAGTGGCATGTTGTATAACTAAGCTTTGCAATCACCTTTCACAATCCGAATACGCCTATTCCGCAGTGTCAGGTATCTCATAGTAAACACTTAAATCCTCAAACCCATGATAACATCGCTGATACCCTTGCTCTGCCTTGTTTTAGGAGAAAAGGAAAACTTAAATGGAGATTCAGAGTGGAAGCTCGGTAAGGCGGTAGCTCACGCTCCTAGGAGAGATCCGCGCAAATGATGAAGAGCATTCTCTACCCTGTCGCTCTAACTTACAGTGGCGATGAAGCTCTGATATTGCTCATCCTCTCCCATTGGTTTCGCTATAGCCTTTTGCGGGGGGGTGGCTGTGGATGTCTTGCCAGTTCCCGTCCACAATACTCCAGGTTGTTGTGGCTGGCTCGATAGATCCGCCTTAGGCGTGTTGGAACCGTCCTCGCCTTGGTCCTCCTTATCCGCTCTCGGCAGACGCATTGCGAGCAGCACATACTCAGCCCGGGTCATATTGTCCATAATGTCATCCATATATCGTCGTACCTCCTCCTGAGGAGCAACCACCCTAGCCAAATTCTCGAGATGCTTGGCCGACTGCGCATAAATCCGAATCGTCACGGGCTGATAGTAGTCCAACGCGGGATCCCCCCCATATTCCAACTTGCTCCCTTTGCGTACGATAAGGAAAGATGCGATGACCTGGGTAGGGCTCACATATTCGAGAACGCTGTACTTGGGGAACAAGTACCTGTCGCCGGTACCGCCAGAAAATTCAAGCACGATGGCCGAAATATCGGGTTTGGCAGAAGGGGGTGGTCCTTTCGAGCGCAGAGCCTGTTGGGAACCAGATGCATGGTTCGATAGCCCGGGTGCTGCAAGTGACGCCTTTCTCGAGACCGTGCCATTTGAAACGGCGGGGCTTTCTGTCCCATTTGCCATCGCTGTCTGAGATGATCCCGTTGTCGCCTGTTGCGGTTTTGGGGCTTCCTTCACTATGAGATCTTTGAGTTTGTCGAGAATTGCTTTCAAGTCCGTGGTATCCGAGAATTTGGTTTTACCCTCAGCTATCCTCCGAACCATATCCCGCGTAGCCGTGTCATCTAAGGCCTTCTTCACAAGGAGAATTACCAATGGGTCGCTTCCAGGCGGTGGTCTCAGATCGTTCGATCTCTGGTTTGGATTGGAAGCGAGAACAATATCAAGTATGGCTCGAACTTCGTCGGCAAAATATTTAATAGTTCTTCCGTCTACAAGAAGCCGATCCGCTGACGGGCCTTGCTGGCCACCTTTCCTCTTGTAGTCGGCCGTTATCTGATCAATGATCTTCTGGAAGTGGGCCAACTCGTTCGGGGCGGCATCCCCTATAGCTACGCGCTTCATAAGATCCCGGAGCTGAGGATCTTCAGAAGCCCTTTCCGCTAGAGTTACTATAATAGGGTCGGCACCAGGTGCCGCGGGTGCGGCCGGCTTCGTAGCCGGCGTAGAGGGTTTCGCTGCCGTAGGAGCGGTCGCGGTACTCGCTCCCGGACTCGGAGCATGAAGTGGCCGGTTGGTAATGAATCCCGGTTGGGAGGGTCCTTTCGATTGAGGTGCCGGCTGTGAAGGGCCTGAGGGGCCTGTGGTCGGAGGGAGCGTTGATGGCTGCTGAGGAGCAGCA
The DNA here is from genome assembly GCA_000931505.1 of Hypoxylon sp. E7406B. NCBI lineage: Eukaryota > Fungi > Ascomycota > Sordariomycetes > Xylariales > Hypoxylaceae > Hypoxylon > Hypoxylon sp. E7406B. The sequence goes on along the minus strand of JYCQ01000276.1, from coordinate 34,465 downwards.
AGGACGGACTCTAGACCTCGAGGGGAGGCTAGCGGCTTGTTGAGTACGGTAGCAGACGATGAGGGGCGCTGTAAGTCGGATTGCTGTGTCTGTGGTTGGGGTGGCGCCTGGACTTGTGATGCTGACGGCGGTTGAGGTGGTTGAAGGGGTTGCTGAGCGGGCGTGTGCGATGGGGAAGCCGGCGGGGCTGTCGGGGTGGACGGCGTGCTCGGTTTCGGAGGAGGCGGCATGACACCATTCGGAGGACCATACTGCATAATTGGTCGGAAGGTTGAATTGGTAGTCGGCGCAGGTTTTGGATCTTTGACAGCGTACATGGTAGCTTCGAGAACGTGAGGCTCGACGGTGATGGTAACCTGGCCGATTTTGGTCATGCTATCCTTGGGAGGGTTATTCGGGTCTTCCTTGACAACGCCTTTCCGCTTTGTGGGCTTAGTCCAGTATTTCTCGAAGATACCCTCATGGATCCATTTCTGGCGCGACCTAGAGAGCGATTCGGCTAGGACGCCGCTAGAACGTCACGGGTTACTATATAGCAATTGGGTAATTGGGTTGTATAGACATACCTTTCCTGAATAGACTGATAGTCCTTATTCAGAAGGTCGTCGGGCTGGGGATGCTCTACGGTCGGTAAAGGATTGCCAGCTTGGATAGACTTTGGCAATTGCGGTTCTTCGGGAACTACTTCAGCAGGGGCCGGAGTCGGCGCCGGCGCTGGTGTAAGAGATCGTTCGGGAGGCGTCGCAGTTCGTTTCTTGGACACATGATCGACTCTCGCTGCTGCTCTCGCGGGCAGCTTTCGCTTTCTCTCCATCGTGTCTGGGTGAGCAGCTTTACGGGCGCGGCAGACCTTAGTAAAAGCGCGGTAGAAATCTCAAGACACTAGAAGGATAGAAAACACGAGGACATCTCGGTAGTAATGGCGATCTTTAGGATCGATTGTGACAAGGATTAGGACCAGAGATACTGCACAATGACCGATGCGTGCGGAGTAACGAAGAATGTGAGAAACTAATTATCTGCCGATCCGTGACTTTTCTCAATAGCACGTAAGCGACAAGTGTATTGAGTAAACCTTGGCTCGCTGGATTTTCTTGCTGGCGATGAGGTACGGGCTGACGGGGAACCTTAAACTGGCAAATTGAAGAGTGGAAGTGAAGTTTGTTTTTAGCTGGAGCCACAGATGGAGAGGCGGGTCCACATCTCCTCCGTACCTGCCTGCACCTTTGTACGTACCTCAGGTACTTCGTGAACCTGTTTGAAAACGCGTCGCAGACCCACAGCTACAAACATGTGTCCAATCCAAGCCACAAGAACTGTGCGTCATGTGCATATGCACATGTACGGACGTAGCGGTTTATGCTTTTAACAAGGACATGTAAGCAGAGCGATGCACGAGTAACAGTAGTACATAGGTACCTCCTACCGGTAACATTTAGGTAACTTAGGTGACTTTAGGACCCATCAATAACACATGCTGCGATAGTGTAGGCGTAGTCCGAGCCTTGTGTTGGTTCCCATAGAAGGCTTCAGGCATGAAGGATTGCTAGGCAATCCACCTCCTCGCCCTTCATCCTGCCAACAAGCTTCTATCTTTTTTCACATGGGCTAGATACCTAGCTATGGTTTAGTCCGAATGTCTTTAGTTGTTCTCTGGAAAATAGGGTAACCAGGCAGGACTAAAGCAAAAGCAGCTTGCTCTCATGGCACCGCGACCTGCTCAGTGGGCCATCCCCGTCGGGGTCGGCCTAGGCGTCCCATTGAGTCTCTACGTGGCATTTCTCTTACTCGGTGCCTTTCCTTTCTTCCAGAGACAGTGAGATCCCGAAATACTACATGCGAAACATGCGGGCAATGCACTAACGAGTGTAAAAATTACTAGCTTCTTGTATGCCCATCGGCTCAATACGCTGTTCTGGCACGACCTCAACAGGCCCGAGTACTGGGGATTTGCCAGTCAGTCTCTATCGAAGACTAGAGATATGTAGCGCTGCTGACTATCTGGTTGATATTAAGGAAATCAAGTTACGCCCTTCTCGTTAACCACGGTCGATGGAGAGGCCATATATGCGTGGCACATCCTACCACTCCCAACCTACTTAAAACATGAAGAGAAGCTTTATGCCCAAAAACCTGGCTTCTCCAGCGACATTACCAAGACGGAGTCGTTTAAGTTGCTAAAAGACGACCCTGAAGCCCGACTCGTGGTATCCTGTAAGAAACCTGGCCCTCCAATTGTTTCGTGGCCGGAAAGCTAACTGGCAACTCGAAGTCCATGGAGTGAGTGAATAGATAGAAATGCGGTTTGCTACCAAGACTACTACTAACTCTATCATACAATAGAATACTGGTCACATTGCCCAGGGTCTCCGCCCCGACAGTTATCACACCTTAACCGACTCTTCCCGTTACCACGTCCTGGCCATCGACTATCGGGGCTTTGGCAAGTCAACTGGCACGCCATCGGAAGTAGGGCTAATCCAAGACGGCGCTGCAGCCGTAGATTGGGCGATGCATGTGGCGGGAATTCCAGCTAGCCGAATCGTCATCATGGGCCAAAGCCTTGGCACCGCGGTCACAAGCGGTGTTGCAGAGCACTTCGCAATGCAAGGAATCGAGTTTGCAGGCGTCATCCTCATTGCCGGCTTTTCGGACCTACCAACCCTGCTCTCTTCATACGCGGCAGCTGGTTTCATCCCAGTTCTTTCGCCGATCCGCCTGATCCCGCCGCTCCTACGCTTTTTTCAAAAATTCATCGTAGACAAGTGGAAGTCTGCAGACCGGCTTGCCCMGGKGGTAAGCTTGACACGGACAAGACTAAGGTTGAGTTTCATCCACGCTAAGGACGACCTGGAGATACCTTGTCATGAGAGCGACGTGTTGTTCAAATCAGCTGTCGGTGTGACTACCGATGGAAGAGTGGATGAGACAAGCTTTCCGTTGTGGAAGGAACAGCGATCTTTACGTAGGGAGGATGGGACTTTCGTGGCGATTGTCACCTCTGAACCAGACATAGTCATCAGGCAAGAACTCGTTCCATATGGTGGTAAGTTTGTATTCAGTGAAACAGAATGGCAATCAGAGACAAAAACACTCACACATGCAGGGCATAACGGTATTATGCTGTCTTCGGCCGTTTCGCTCGCAGTCATGAGGTCGTTTGGGTTTGATGCCAGCTAGGTCTTGAGGCATCCAAGGAGGGCGATGATCGTAGGATGTTGAGGATAGGGGGTTAGTTGCTGATGCATGACAAGGAGCGCTCGAGTTCTCGAGTTACGCACTATGTAGTATCCTGTATTTTATCCCGTAAATCCATGGATAGACTATATATATTAGGTACATAACATATTGATTACCCACCTGCCTAGGGTACACAACAAAGTCATCCCTTGGCGAGCAGTTCAAGCCCGATTTGTTTTTTTCTATTTATTTCTATACTGCGTAAAGTAGGCAGGTTCCTATGTAGGTATGATTGCGGCCAGTCGCTTGTATACGGCCTGTTAGATACATGCCTCCTACATGAATGCAATACATGTAATTGGTAGATTGAGTAAAGTGTACGTGCTAGTTGCATATATATGTGCATGCATTTAGCGGGTTGAAGATCGCATCCCGCATCCCGCATCCCGCATCCTGCATCCCGCTCAAGCGTCAGCTGCCCCGCGTTGCAACCCTGTCCACAGCACTGAGGCTTGGAGGGACACAGCTCGACCACACACAAGCGCAGTTAAACCCTTTGCCCACGTACCTTCGGAGCACGCGCATCTCTGCGACCGACAAATCACCATGTCCGAAGAATCGAAGCCTGTCAAGGGCAAGGGGAAAGAGAAGGACAATAAAGACAGGGACAAGGAGAAGGAAAGAGCTGCTAAGAAGCTGCACAAAGCTATCGACGGTCTCTCCAAGGAACAAGTCACCCAGCTCCTCGACCTCAATCCAGCTCTCGCGAACGAGCTTGGCAGCGGAAGCAACGATGATCCCAACGCCGCCGCTGACGCCCTCAAGCGTCTCAACCTCCAGGATATCATGACCGGCCTAGCTTCAAGCGGCAAGAATGTCAAGGATATGGGCGCCTACAAATTCTGGGCCACCCAACCCGTTCCCAAATTCGGCGAGGACGGCGATCCTAACCAGCCTGTCGAGGAGGGGCCTATCAAAATACAGTCCGTTGACGAGATTCCCAAAACCCCCGCGCCGCTATTGGATGGCTTCGAATGGTCTACCTTGGATCTGCTTGATGACAGCCAACTGAAGGAGGTCTGGGAACTGTTAAATGGGCATTATGTTGAGGACGACGAAGCAATGTTCCGCTTCAATTATTCGACTAGTATCCTTAAATGGTGAGTTGCTTGCATTGCGACTGCTTATCCTACCCCCCTTTCCTCTACTCTCCCATCTTCCTTAATACTCAACGAGCTAACAATTATCGTGCTTAGGGCCATGATGCCGCCCGGATGGAAAAAGGAATGGCATAGAGGAGTCCGGGCCACCCAGTCTAGAAAATTAGTCGCTTTCATCGCGGCCATACCGGTCGAACTTCGTGTTCGGGACAAGGTTCTGCACGCCTCCGAAGTCAACTTCCTCTGTATACACAAGAAGCTTCGCTCTAAGCGCCTCGCTCCGGTTCTCATCAAGGAGATAACGCGCTTGTGCAACTTGGAAGGCGTTTTCCAGGCTATCTATACCGGGGGTATCGTTTTGCCAAAGCCTGTGAGCACGTGCCGATATTTTCACCGAGCTATCAATTGGCAAAAGCTCTACGAGGTTGGATTCAGCCCCTTACCGCCTAATAGCAAGCCCCAGTTCCAGATTAGGAAGTACGCCGTTCCAGAGCGAACTGCCATCAGGGGTCTAAGAGAGATGCAAAAGAAGGACGTCGGTCCCGTTCAGGATCTCCTCACGCGGTACTTAGCTAAGTATGATTTGGCCGCTGAGTTCGATAAGCAGGAAGTCGAGCACTGGCTCCTACATAACAAGAAAAATGCTCTAGAGGAACAAGTCGTCTGGACTTACGTCGTCGAAGTAAGCCTCTTTATCAGACTCACAGCCTGCACGCGTTGACTAGGACAATAGGACGAACATAAGAAAATCACTGACTTCATCTCCTTCTACTGCCTCGAGTCCTCGGTTATCGGCCCTTCCAAACATTCGAACGTGAAGGCAGCTTACCTCTTTTACTACGCTACAGAAACCGGACTCACCAACCCTGTCAACAGGGAAGCCTTGAAGACCCGTCTCAACGCTCTTGTTTCAGACACCCTAGTGTTTTGCAAGCAGCACCAATTCGACGTCTATAACGCCCTTTCGCTCATGGATAATGGTCTATTCCTCGAGGAGCAGAAATTCGGCCCTGGAGATGGTCAGCTGCACTACTACCTATTCAACTACCGGGCGAACCCGATAGCAGGTGGCGTTGATAAGAGAAATCGCTTAGATACAGAGAATTTGAGTGGCGTTGGGTTCGTCAGACCTCATAAGATGATCGAGTAATGGTGGCTAACACTGCAACAGCAAAACACAAATCTGAAGCGGCGGGKGCTTCGACAGCGCGGATATTACGGCATAAGGCCCTTCGCAGATAGGCTTGCATGTATTTGGCGGCGGAATTCTGGTGGCAAGGTACCTCACCTCAGAGGCTTTCTGGCTGGGTCGATATATTACGACCGGGTATTGCATGATCTATATGGGATTCCCCGTGTCGGATCTACAGGGACGCCGGTCCACAGCACCCCAGCCCACATCACGTATAGTTGCCTCGTACCCGTTCCTCGGAAGCACCTTTTTTAAGAATTGCGGCAATTATTCGTTCGGGTAGATGCATTTCTAAATGATACCTGAAGTACAGCCTGAGAAGACTTGAGCACCCCTAAGCCAATCAGATGCCTCGTGTTTGTCCCGACATTCGCCCAATAAATTGGACTCGAAAATGCCTGTGATGTCGCCATGTATATGTAGCCAATTGATGAAGTCCTTATCGCTTTATTAAGGTTTACATTTTTCGTACGTCCTAGCCATGAAAGTATTTGTCAAGTATTCCCCAGACGCCAGATCTCACTCGCACTCGCCCGCACACGTGGCAGGAGTCAGTATATTCATCAGCTTTGCTGGGTCTGCCCGAGTTTCCAGGAACGACCACGTCTCGCGAGTCGATGCCAGTGCTGCAAATCAAATTCGAGGGCCGTGGGCCTGTGGCGTTTCTTGAGTAACATGACCCAAGTTGCATCAGAGGCTCCCGGCAGCGGGATACGAACGAGGTTCGCGTCAACTGAAGGTTCCTTCCTTCGTCATCGACAAGACTAGCGAGAACCTGCCTGACGATGTGCGGATATATGCTGTTGAAGTGGTACTGCGACGAGTGTGGAGCAGTATGCATTTTCTATATATACATATATTCTTTCTTCTTAGCCCGTCCTATGCTTACATATTGCTCGAAAGCGGCTTCATCAGGCTTATTCAGGGGCCATGAGCTCTCCAAGATCAGGTCTTAGGGGCTTAGCACTTTCACCCTAGAAACTTGCTCCGGGAGTAAAGGCTGACTGCTCTTTTTGCAGTGGTACACGAGCGATGAGGTCAAAGTACAGGATTGTGAGGCGTTCGACTCCACTGGAGAGTGTGATGAGTGGAATCTTGTGAAGGAGGAAGAGTCAGACGCCGGCGGCCTCTGTGACGACTGTACGCGGGAACACGATGCGGATGCTTAGAAGGGKGTCAACCCTAGTCGGCCCAACCTCGAAACAGGAATATGCTATAAGACTAAGCGTATTGAACGACAGCGTGCTACGCCCGGCAACAAAAAAACTCAAAAGTCAGTGCTGCCCGTATTATACCCTAACCTAGGTCATCTGCATTCCGCTACCCCGTCGAGAACCACGCTTATACTCGATGTTCTTGCAGATGCTACGATTTAGGCGTCGAAAATGTCATCTTTCAACCCGGATAGATAAAATACGAAATGCTGGTGAATCAGGGCAAGCTGTTGCTCTGTTCCTACAGGGGTTTCCGGTAGCGTGTTATCTCGTCTAATGTTGTATAAATTGATTTGGTTCAATCGAATGACCCCCTTTTTTCTGAGAATGATAATCAGATGACTGTGAGGACATGCCCTACTCCGCATGCCATGAATATTCTCGGTGAATGAGTATATATTCGCATGCATAACTTAATTTAGGCTTATTTAGCCAGTGCATCGATCGCGATGGGCCGTCTTAGAGGTATCATTTGTCGTTAATTGTATGTGTGTTTTCCAGGTAACATCATAGTTGACGTCGCCTCCAAGTTACGTAACAGGGAGCTTGGTTGGTCTTTGGTGTTATTAAATGACAGCATCTCCAAGCCACCTTGCTTTTCGTATATGCATATGATATGCAGATGAATGCTGCCCTTAATGTCTAGTAGCGTCGCCCCGTAGTACCTATGCATCCGTGCAAATGCCCGCTCCTCCACATCAAACAAGTTGACGAATATAAATAACCATACACACATAATCTCTCTCTCTTACACATTCCGCCTCCTATATCCCCAGGGGTTGTGTGTAGATGCTTCTATTGATAATATACTAACCGAGCACCTAGGGACTCATCTCTTGGATAGCGAGAAAGCATTTTATATAGCTCATCCAAGGCCACGCAAGTACTTTCTTTAGGATTATAATATATCCACCATTGCGCCTATACTATTCGATAAACTGAGAGATTACGGCATGCTTGGCGTGCTCGCCATCTGTTCTAGATAGTTGAGGAGAGAATCAGAGGGAAAGAGTAAGTATATGTCATCTCCGGCCTCTCAATAGGCTTATTCAGGAACAACGATCAACATGCACATAGCCTATATTATATACTCTACTTTCAAGGCACCGTTTGCTTAGTCAATAACGGCTGCTTGCTCGCTACCTATATTATACAAGGATAACAGTAACCCAAATTTCCTGTTATGCATATMCCTGCCGTCACCGACTACGACACAGCACAAAGTTGACGCGTAAATGAGACCCGACGCGTATCGATATATGGTGACAGGAGTGCAGTCGATTAAAGAGACTCAAGGAGCGAAGAGCACTCGTCACATGCCTAGTATATATATAATATATATTTAAGAAATATAACTTGAAAATTTTGTTATTTTTGAGGGGTTGCAGTGTTGAACAATATAAGACTTCGACACCTGATTATAAATACTATGTACCTAACTTATAGTAAATGAGACGCTCGCATATATCTGAGTACTCGTTTCTGGCCTATAACTTCAAATATCAAGTATTACACCAATTCGAGCATTTGAAAATGTACCGTGCAAATTCTTATCCTGCAGAACTTCCGGAAGGAAGATGACAGCATTGCTCGGACCTGTGAGTTAAATGGCTACGGGATTGGCTCCTAGTGAGCTTACGCTTTTATACCTGCTCGAATTGCCAACCGTACGTTGCTATGCAGTCACACGGCTTCTAGGCGGAGTCAATATAAAGGCAGCCTTGGATGGACAGAAGCCAGCAACGCTCCGTGATTCCCGAATAGCTGTGATAAAAGTTGAAAAAGTACATGTAGGATAGCAATAAAATAAGATTAGGTCGTTGGAATTTCTATAACCGGCTCTCGACCGATATCCGTCGCAACAGGTAATGGCAGCCGGCCGACGGCCGGGGCTAGGTGAAGACATGGCAGCACAGCGTAGGGGCGTGAATGATACCATCGTAAGGCTTGGATGACATGATGCGGAGAAGCAGAGAAGCTGGTAGCCAATCAGGATAACTCTGCAGCACGCAATCTGGATCCATCCTGGAAATGGCCTAGTGAGGGGTCACTTCGCCGATACGGGCTTGCCTGCTTGCTCCAGGGCGTCGCGGGGCACGTCAGGATAACCTCTCGCCACGAAAACATAAGATATCAAATGAATTGCGACATTGGCCCGAAACAGTCTGTCCCTTCCAGTTTAGGTCTTGATAGCCACAGACGGACTTGACTATTGGCTAAGCGTCGAACCGAGCTAATCTATCGTCTTCCATTGCCCGCCCGGCCGTGTGTGAACAGTAACCCAAACGGGCGGCTTGCCAGAGAGGTAGGAGAGGTACGTGAGGCCGGTAAGGTTAGCTATTAAATACTTGACGTCGTACGCCACCAGGCCTCGACCCGACTCTTCTCCCTTTTAACCACATTTGCTTCTTTTCCCTTTTGTGACTTGTGATACCCCTCCTCACCAAAGCTTCTCCCTTCAATATCTCCATATCTCCATATCCACCACGTCAACGCCCGCATTACGACCCTAAATTTAAATTAATCGCAATGGCCGATTCCAGAGCTGCCCCGTAAGTTCCTAACGCCTTTCCCCCGAGCTTTATAAGCTGGCCACTCAGCTTACCTGGCCGTGTCATGTACATAGTCTTCGCCTGGGCTCCATCGCCCCTAACTTCCAGGCTGAGACCACCCAAGGTCCGATTGACTTCCACGAGTTTGTCGGTGACAACTGGGTTGTCTTCTTCTCTCATCCGGAAGATTTCACTCCAGTATGCACTACCGAGCTCGGCGCTTTTGCCAAGCTTGAGCCTGAGTTCACCAAGCGAGGTGTTAAGCTGATCGGTCTGTCCGCCAACACCCGAGGCAGCCACGAAAGCTGGATCAAGGATATCGACGAGGTCACTGGCGGCCACGTTTCCTTCCCCATCATCGCCGACAAGGACCGCAAAGTTGCCTATCTCTACGACATGTAAGTCATTACCCCTATCTGGATCAAGAAAGCAGTCCTGACAAAAGGGCCCGTGCCTCTCCAGGATCGACTACCAAGACACCACCAATGTCGACGAGAAGGGTATCGCCTTCACGATTCGATCCGTCTTCATCATTGACCCCAAGAAGACCATTCGAACCATCCTGTCATMCCCCGCATCCACCGGTCGGAACTCGGCCGAGGTCCTGCGCATCGTCGACTCGCTCCAGGCCGGAGACAAGCACAAGATCACCACTCCGATTAACTGGGTCCCTGGTGACGACGTCATCGTTCACCCCAGCGTCAAGAATGAACAGGCCAAGGAGCTGTTCCCTGATTTCCGCATCGTCAAGCCGTACCTCAGATTCACCCCTCTACCCAAGGAGAAGGCCACCGTCTCGTAGAGAGGCAGGACCTTGGAAGGAAACGAGAGTGATCTAGCCTAGGAGTTTGGATCCAATAAACTCATCGGAGAAATTAGTCTAGGTATGCTACACTAAGTAGTAGCGGAACAGGAGGACAGGGCATCTCCTACTCCGTAACTCTCAGGTTAAAAATATGACAAAAATATTTATAAAGGAAAAGGAAACAAAAACTCGCATACCCGTACATCACTGTTGCACCGACACGGCCAGGTGGATGATCATTCACCAACTCCCAGCCAATCTGAGTTAACTCAGAAGTAACAGTAGCTAGCCTATACTGCCTTGGTCAGATTTGACAATCTCTATCTGAGACCTGCATGCTGGGTAGCAGCAAGCCTGGCCAGCGAATAATAAACAATAGGAAGCTGTAGGGCGGCTTCACATGTAAAGATCGTAGAATCGCTAGTGCTTTCCGTTTTGAAACAAAGGGCGTCGCAACATGTCCGCAACATGTCTGCATATACATGTACGCATTATGCTTTACAGTGAAGATATCTACACATCCTCATGTGTACCTACCGAAGTACTTACGATGGTGAATATGGTGCGAGTATTTGTTAGTTAACCGACTGGCTCCACATGTAGAAGACCAGCGATTTGCTATTATCATAATATTAATTATTAGTGCCTGATGTAAGGTAGATGATGTTAAGCAACAAAGTACCGTAGCGGGGTTATATAGGAGGTAGGTACTTCTAAAAACAAGGTGGGAGTGTATACTATATATTCGCAACTTGGTGCTTAAGCCTTTGTTGGATTGTATTTAGAGCATCGACTTTGAACACTATGATTATGCTCTAGTATATAAGTCGGTCTTTCATTTTTATATATGTGTACATAAATTTTGTACAAAGGTCGACGGTGTGTTCATGCTGTTTGTAAGGTCAACAACATGCACCTATGGACATGTGATCACGTATGTATGTACGGGAGCGATACCTACACTATTCCAAGACAGGCACCCCGGCCCTTGCAAAAACGTGGTCTGGTTGACTCTAGATTACGTCGGGATGTTCCGTTAAGATGACAGGACACTAGTGGAATTGCAGTAACACATAGAATGGCAAATGTACAATACGAATATCTTCGTAAAACTGTTGACGTGGCATTAGAATGCCATAATATATACACATATGTATGAGAGGAATTAAATTGAGCCTGAGGTTATGCACGAATGCATTATGCATACACCACATAATGAAATCCTGTTCGGCTGAAGATGTAACACAAGAAAATTGATGCACGGTAGTGTTGACTGAACTACATGTAGGTGGTCCTACACGTACATATGTAGGTACCTACCTAATTTAGATTAGCGACAAGAAGCTAGGTCGCATTCAGCTTGCCCGAAGCMCCCCGCCTCCACTCTTTTAGCGCTGTTGCTTGGATGCTCACTGCTCATGCAGGACCTACTGTGTATATGAAGCGCAAAGGGAAAAAATACCCATAGGCTCTAAATTTATTAATCAATCAACGCTCTCGCTTCGCCTTAATTCCTCCCCACAAAGGAGTTGGCATAACTCCTCAACCTCAAACTGGCCTCCACCCCCTTTCCCCTTGCAACGAGCATAGCTACTCAACCACGAGAATACGAGCGTCTGTGCGATAAGGTCTCACTCAGGCCTCCCGAGCGCCTGGTCAGATAATACCTAATAGAATATATTAAACGAAAGAGAGGGAAAAGAAGAGAGGCTGCGCGAGCGAGGCGAGAGCGCACAAGGTAGAGAGAACTTAGCCAAGGCAGATACAGACAGGGAAGACGCGCGCGTCTCGACGGAGTATCTAGGATTGCCAATTACGACGTCAACTAAAAGGCTCTTTCTGCCTACTAAGGACTAAGGTATGTAATGCCATGGAACCACCAGTCGGTACTTGTCATCTGTCCTGCCCGTACCTATATCATCTGAAGCACAAGTCTCCGTCTCCATCAATGTCTCGTGGGACCCCTGGCCCGGAGCCGCCTCGTGGCTTCTTACTAGGTAGCCTTGGCTCCGTGGTGGTCATCGTGTCTTCGTTTCAACACGACCGAGAAACATCCCCTGTTATATTCAATCCCAGTTCAGTATTTCTCGTCTACTATTACTTCTCGGACCCCGGCTGGCCCTAGCCTCGTAGTAGAGTAGTTCTCATTTCGGTTCTTGGCACCTCTTCTACTTTTGAGGCTCTTCATCCTCGCCCTTTCAGCTCTTTTCTCTAGCCTCAGACATCGCCGCACTTACGGCTGAGAGGGAGGGGCAAAAACAATGTCTTCATCCGGTCCTAGTCTAACTCCTGGTCAACCAGACCACCAAGGTAGTCCGCATTTCTTCGACGACGTCTACGAAAGTGAAGTAGACGACCAAGAGCGCCGACTGCACCCCTCAAAATCACCGTCCGATCTTCTCTCCGACGTCTATCGAGGCATCAAAAAGGCAATCCCAACTCGGGAAGAATCTTTCAGGTTTGCAAGAGCACCCTCGAGACTTGCCGCCTTAAAATCGTTCACTGCCAATCCCGGAGCTCCAGAGTCTATCTCGGCACCCCTGCAACCGAGACCGGTTCCTCCGCAACATGTTAGGAATCTGAGCTTGCAGAATAGCCTCGAGAAACCACTTCCGGCGCCACCTCCACCTTCGCTGTCTCCGACAAGCCCTACAGGTCCCACATCCTCGTCTAATCAATTGCAAGATAACCTGACTGCCATAATCGATAGTGATATCACCGAAGACGCGAACATCAATAGTAGGACGAGCACCATGGATGCTAACGGTTCAATGCATTCAAGTCAGATGTATAGCGGGGGGCTCGATATGAGCAGCAGTCAAAGCAGCATAGCTAGTTCCTCAAGAACTGATGGCGGAGATGGCCAGAAGGATAATCTGACTCCTAGAAGCAATGGGCCTCTCTCGGCTGGGCCCTCTCCGCCAGTCGCTTCGACGAGCAGGACTCCAGCTCTTGGTGCAGCCGTCGGCACTCCTGCAACCTCGGGCTCTTCCGCCCACCTGTCCGGGTTGATGTGTAATGTCCATCGGACTACCGGCCAAGAGCCGCACCCTCTAGTAGGTGCGACGACCACGATTTTGGGTGACAAGTTATATGTTTTTGGTGGGCGGATTCTGTCTCGAAGTCGCCCAGCTCCCCTTACTTCAGATCTCTACGAGCTGGATCTTATTCGTCGGCATTGGAGCAAGCTCGAAACCACTGGGGATATTCCACCACCTCGCTACTTCCATTCTATGTGTGCCCTAGGGGACACCAAGATGGTGTGTTACGGTGGCATGTCACCTACCGCTACTCAACCTACTTCTGCATCTCCCGACCAGCAACCCGAAGTCACAGTAATGTCTGATATATATATCTATGATGTCCCGACGAAGAAGTGGACTTACGTGCCCTCTCAAGATGCCCCACAAGGTCGGTATGCTCACTGTGCATGCATTTTGCCTTCTTCTGCAACATTCTCGTCTCACAAGGCGCCTTTATCTGCCCTCCAGCACAACCCGTCCACCGGGAACCCCAACGAAGGCAGGATTGGCATCAATATAGACGGCGCCGGAGGGGCTGAGATGGTCGTCGTTGGCGGCCAGGACGGAGCGAACCATTACATTGAACAGATTAGTGTCTTCAACCTTCGCAGCTTGAAGTGGACCTCGACCCAGCCACTTGGGAAATCTTGTGGTGCTTATCGTAGTGTGGTTGCGCCCTTACCGCCAAGCGTGAATGCCAAGATCGGCAAAGCGAATGCCAATAGCTCACGTCAAGACAGTGCGATTAGCCAGGAAGCTAAAGAGCCGGGCTCATCAATGCTCATCTACTCGAACTACAACTTTCTGGATGTAAAATTAGAGCTTCAGATTCGTGGGTCGGACGGATCGCTCGCTGAAAAGCCAATGTCGGGGACTTATTCTCCCCCAGGGCTTCGATTTCCCAATGGCGGCGTCATCGACACATACTTTGTAGTCAGTGGCACGTATCTTACCAGTTCGAAGCAAGAATATGCTTTGTGGGCACTGGATCTCCGGAATCTCACTTGGGTACGCATCGATACCGGCGGCAGCGTTTTTAGCCAAGGTAGTTGGAACAGGGGTGTTCTGTGGAATAGGCGGAATATCTTTGTGATTCTAGGGAATCGTAAGCGAAGCTTAGTCGACGACTACAACCATCGTCGAATCAACTTCTCCAATGTCTGCATGGTCGAACTAGAAGCTTTTGGGTTTTACGATAACCCGCGTAAGACTTCGCCATTGTCGGGTTTTATATCTGCGAGCAGCCCTTTCACTGCCCCTGGTCTTAGCATAGCCAGGAAGGCTGGATGGACTGGCGGAGGGAGAGCGCACACACGAGCTGCCGAGGAGCTGGGAGAGAAAGCCTTGGGGCTGCGAGAACTAGCGGATATGGATATTTTGTGTTTCCATGGGGAACGTATACCTATTAATTCCCGCATCGTCGCCAGGAGATGGGGCCCTTATTTTGTCCAATTATTGCGTGAAGGCGCGGCTACGCAGGATGGCAGCGACTCAGCAACCCTTAGAACCGGCATGTCAGGGCAAGCGGGCGCTCGAATGTCTACTATCACTATTACTCAATCGAATAGGAGCACCGGGGACAGCGCTCTATCGATGGTTACTACACTGAACAATCCATCTTCTGCAGGATCCCTCAAACCCCCTAGCACAGCCGGTACATCTGTATCTGGCGGTAGCGGCCCCACAGATGTCAGCGCCATCAACGCGGCACCGACGCCAGCGTCGCTACCACCCAATTCTCGGCCTAGATGTCTCTACCTTCCTCACACCTGTCCGACAGTCCAGGCTCTCCTCCATTTCCTTTATACGTCAGCATTGCCTCCTCCATCATCGCCCCTCTGCACCCCGCAGATTCTCTGCTCATTGCTGCAGATCGCACGGCCTTACAAGATAGACGGGTTATTAGAAGCCGTCGTCGAGCGTCTCCATGCACGCCTCGATTCACGCAACGCTGCCGCCGTCTTCAATGCTACGGCCATGGCGGCAGGTGGTGGCCGTGGCATCGATGGTAGCATGAACCCCAACTTTTATATGGGCGCCGACTCGTCTCTAGTTGGGGGCTCTATTAGCCCTTACCACGACCGGTCGATGTCGGTGTCGCAGTCTAGTACTGACGAAGCAGCGGGCGCACTAGAAGGTCTTCGGATTAACACCAGCATATCAGGCTCTAGGCCGGAACCTGAAGAGCTCAGCGCCACGACGAGCGTGTCGGGAAGTGAGTGGAGTGAGGTCGGAGATAGTGAGCGCGGAGCTATCCGAGAGGTCTGGAGCGGAGAGCTAAGCAGTGTCATTGGACTGCAGAAGCGAGGATTACGGGGGCTGATGGAGGGGCGACGAATGAGGGCGACCGTCGACCGCGAACGTGATGGAGGGCGGACGGAAAGATTTGGATCAAGGGTGGGATTAGGGATTGCGGGATCTTAGGATCAGCTGGACCACACTGGACCACGGGGTGAATATCAATCATAAGCATACATGGGTGTGGGATACGGTATCATTGGTTGAACAGGAGTTGGCTTTGACAAGGCGCATATGTGTGTATGTGTGCGTGCGTGTCGCCGTATAGAATTCTTATCTACCTCTAGCAAGGGATTTATTTAGTTGAGATACCAACTGACACATTTACTACATACGTCCTAACCTAGATACCTACTCTAGGTACGATACAGGCTATGTCCATACGTTAAATCCCCTTGAAGCTGGTTTTGTATATAAGGGAATATATGTGTATACCTATGTACCTAGGTATGTATGTATGTATCTGTCCATACATGTATAGTGAAGTTTGTTATTGGCTTGCAATAATTCCAAGGTTCGATGTTCGACTCGATGTTTCATCAAAATGGACTAGGTGGTGGGGCACTGTCTTCATACTCCACCCTTCTCAGCCCTCCGGATAGGCCAAGATTCAAGGCAACATTATCGACGTACCTGGCCTGGTAGAGTAGCCCTGACCTGCATGCATATACGCAATCTTTCCTATAGACCTATCTAGGACTGTCTTTCGATACCGCCAGCTATCCCATGATAGTTCTCTTCACTAATCTGGGGCTCGCCGAGTCTTAACACCATGCCTTTCTTTGTCTTGCGTCCAAGTGCTTCAGATAATGCTCCCGCGGCCCAGTTTGAGCTTCACGCTCCCTAGCATCCACGACAGCACCAAGCTCGACTGTCGTGTCTATCATCCCGCCTGTCTAAACGCACCGCTTGGAACATCTGATAAATCATGGCGACGACATGCCGCGGTAGTCGCGCATCCATACGCACCTTTAGGAGGGTCCTATGAGGACCCGGTTGTGCATCTTGTCGCCAGCGCACTACTCCATCTAGGCTTCGTCGTTGTGTTGTTTAATTTCAGGTCCGTATATCCCCTACCTCCATAAGACTCTAGTTAGGGCCCCTGCCAGGCTAGAGAGATTGTCCATTTACAAGACTAATATTTATGGCTTTACCAAACAAATAGAGGCGCGTCATCCTCCCACGGTCGAACGTCATGGACATCGAAACCCGAACGAGCTGATTACATGTCCGTTACCGGCTTTCTTGTTTACTACATGCATTATTTGTCCTCTTCCCGGCAATCTCCTGTCACCACAAGTAACAACGTGCCACCTCCCGCCTTATTACTTGCTGGGTACTCATACGGCGCTATGGTGACAATGCAGCTTCCCCCTCTCGACTCATTCCTATCCGACTTCACCTCGCCCGCCACTCATACCGCCATGGCAGACATTCGGCTGCGAGCACAACATCTTGCCGAACAGCAGATTATTATGCATACTACCCCCTCCTCGCCGAGGAAATCGTTGGGCATGCGTGTCGGCGGGGACGAGGACATCTCATCATCGCCAAAGGTTCATGGCAAGTCGAGAGCGCATTCTCCCGAGCGGGAGGAAAGGATACGGAAAGGGGTCAGGGAGCTACTATCCCGGAACAAGCTAATCCGTCGGAAAAACATATACAACCCCACCGACCAATCTGGAGCAGTCGAGCGCGAGGAGACCTGCTTAGAGAGCATCGACAACTTGATCAGATTTCGCTGCGCCTACCTATTAGTATCGCCCCCCGTAGGCATCGTTACTAATATAGCGACCATGACCTTCTCGAATCCCTTCTCAAGCTGGTCGAAGAGGAGGATGGACAGGACTGCATTGAATAGAAATCACGAAGGCTATGCGAAACGAGAAGAGGTCGAGGCTGAGGCGAAGCTTATGAAGCACCCAACCCTAGCTATATACGGAGACCAGGATGGGTTTCTGACCCTGAAGAAAATGCGTGAGTGGACCGCGCAGCTCAGCAGTGCCGAAGGGTCCCAATTCGACCACGTAGAGGTATCGGGCGCCGGACATTTCTGGGTAGAGGAAGGTGTCGTATACGAACTTAAAGAGGCCGTTTCCTCCTTTGCAGCTAGACTCATAGGGAGCTGAGAATCGGGGGGGCTGGGGTGCGACTAGTGACTACCGCTTCCGAGCTCGAAAAGGGTTGGTCCTGATTTGTCGTGGCTGTATCATCTGCTAGTACAATTCCATCGTCGGGATGCTTAACCACCACGGTCTATCCCAAGTATCCCAAGTTTGTTCTGGTGTATTCCAGTGGAATGTATTGATCCAATATTGATCATACGCCGCTACGGGAGGGGAGAGGGGGGGGGGGGGGTCGTCTAGACGATGAAGTTTACGGGATAAAGACATTGACTTTGAGACATGTGAAAGGCAAAGAGACTAGTTGAACTAGCGTGAGGCAGATGACGAAGCTAAATACCTCTCGACCGCTCTTGCAGTTTCGAGACCTACCTATACACCCCTTACGGAGAGGTCGGTCAGACTGTCGAAATGGCTAGCACTTCCCCGTACTTCCCCGTATTATGTACCCCTCATGAAACCCCAGTAAACAGCTACAGCATGTACAGCATGTACAAGGGACGGATCCCTGTCATCTGACCCACCTGATCTCATTGTTATTGCTCACATGGCTTGGTATCCCGCATCGTTCCGCATATCTGACGTCTTTCCTGCCCTGCAAAATTAAATCTTCGTCAATCCTCTTCATCCTCATCTCCTTGCAAACTATAGGCAGACCTGTCTGGGCACCGCGGTCGTACTATATGCACCAGACTGAAATAGTATCATAGTCTACTCTTCTTCTTCTTTTATTCTCTGCCTTGATACACTTAGGCTTTGGCATTCAGATACAAATTGGTTAATTCCCTACTCACCATGTAATACTTCCTCTATTCTCAAAACTTCTTATGCAGACTACGACTCGTAACCTAAACATAGGGTGGTACAGGTACTCGTTGGATACCCATCGTACGTCGCGGTGCCAACCATAAGACCCGACGACCGTCACCACCGCATGTCCAAGGAGCGAATTAGGATGCAATGCCCATCTAGTCATCACATTGAAGCTCCGGCGCTTCTCCTCCAGAGTCTACACCATGACGCATCTTGTAGACATCCTCCCGTCTATTCCGTCGCTCCAAGCCTCCAGCGTTAAACCTTCACTAAAAAATAAGCGGCGGCCGAGTCTGTCAGTACCCAATGCCGACCCAGTGTCCAGGGTCTTGGATGGTCTCCTCTACCTCAGAGACGGCTTGACGCACAAGGAAAGAATCGAGAAAAGGCGACTCGAGGAGCGCAAACAAATCTTGTCAGCACGGTTACAGAGTGCTGAATCGTATAGAGATTGGGATGCCATAGCTCACGAGCTAGACATTCTCGAGGGCAATGAGGAATGGAAAGCCGATACATCGACAGGCGACTATAATCCCGACCTCTTAGAGATGCGTCTGCGAGAGCTCGATCATGCCCGAACAAACTGCGATATACGAGCAATGATGCATCTCATCAGGACGGCCCTGTCTCGCGACCTAGGTGGTATGGGGAATATCGACCTCTACCGCCACTGCTATTGCGGCACTAAGAAGTTGATAGAGCGGTACGTGGAATCTACTTTGCAGACTATTACGACTCTGGTAGAGCAGAGTGCCTGCCACCTCCCAGACGACCTAGGGCCAAAGGATTTATTGGATGCTATGCTCTATGCTCGCCAGAGCTTTGGCCGGAGCGCCCTCCTGCTAAGCGGCGGAGGCACTTTCGGTATGACTCATATTGGTGTTTTAAAGGCTATGTTTGAGGCGAAACTATTGCCACGTATCATCTCGGGTGCTTCGGCTGGTTCGATTGTCTGCTCTGTGGTCTGCTCGAGGACGGACGACGAGATCCCCCAGCTCTTGGAAGAGTTCCCACACGGAGATCTGGCTGTATTCGAGGAAGAGGGCAACGAAGACGGCCTTCTAGGCCACCTACGAAGGCTTCTTACCGAGGGTAACTGGTCTGACATCAAGCATTTGACACGTGTAATGCGCGACCTGCTAGGCGATATAACATTCCAAGAGGCCTACAATCGCACCAGGAGGATATGCAACATCTGCGTGTCCTCAGCCTCCATATACGAGCTACCCCGGTTACTTAACTACGTGACCGCACCCAACGTTATGATATGGTCTGCTGTCGCAGCGTCATGCTCGGTTCCGCTCGTCTTCAGCGCCGCGCCGCTACTGGTCAAGAATCCCCTGACAGGGGAGCACAGTACGTGGAATCCCACACCACAAATGTGGATCGATGGCTCTGTCGATAACGACCTTCCCATGACGAGACTTGCCGAAATGTTCAACGTCAATCATTTTATCGTCTCTCAGGTCAATCCCCACGTCGTCCCCTTTCTTGCCAAAGACGATATGCCGTGTCCGCCTTCTAGCGCACGTCACCAAACAGTGTACAAAGAGGAATCGGACTGGATGCACACCATCACTACGTTAGCCAAAAGTGAAGCTTTACACAGGATGCAATTCATGGCTGAGATCGGCGTCTTCCCAACCCTCGTCAGTAAGCTACGGTCAATCTTGAGCCAGAAGTACTCTGGTGACATCAACATTCTCCCGGCTATGGGCGTCTGGGATCTGCCGAAAGTGCTGAGGAATCCAACCACAGAATTCATGATGCGTTCATGCCTCTTGGGTGAACGTGCGACCTGGCCTAAACTGTCCCGCATACGCGATCGCTGTGCTATTGAACTAGCTTTGGATCGCGCTGTGCATGCCTTGCGGGCCCGGGTTGTATTTAGCAAGAGTCAAGTTGACCTGCGAAGGATGGCGACTGGCTCGCTAGGGAGATCGCACAGAGAAAGTCACGAGCTACTAGCACCGAGTCTAATAGCTCAGGCTGGGTCCCCTTCAGTTAAGGATAAGCTGAAGCATCGTCACCGGCGGTCGAGTGGAAGCAATTTGCTGAATCCTCTCCATCACAATCCCATTAACGAAAATCCCTACAAAATCACGGATGATGACACTGACGAGGAGGAACGTCTCGAGATGACTATGCGTCATAGCCGTGTGAAACCGAAGATCAAGCTCAAGAGGTTCCCAAAAGGCCATATATTGCAATCAGGGCCTAAGACTAGTCCTGCCTTATCCTCTACCACTGATCCCGACTCGTTTGACTTCTCTCAACCTATATCACCCGCTGGGGACAAGATGATCGATGGACCGACCTCGAAAAAGTCTACACTTTCAACGATATTCACCATCCCTGGCGACGATAATGTTGGCGATCTAGCAGAGACAGCTTCCATGACTTCGCCACAACAGAATCCCCATCATGACGCTGACTTTGAGACCAGTGACCTACACACTTCAGATGCCGATGTCGAAAGTCATACAGACGAAGATACCACACATTCGGTGTCTATACTGCCAAATGTACATATCAACGGCGCCAGTAACGAACGTTGGCTACATGAGATCAAGCCTCACAACGGACCCCCCCAGGTGAATTGATCCTGAGCTTTTGACAGAGACAATGAGTGTATAACAACAAAGGCTAAAGAATATATGACTAAGGATAGGATAGCCATTGGCATGCGTAAGGCGTTCTAGCGGATGTCATAGCAATGCCTTCTTCTCTCAGCCATTGCGAGCAGAGAAGTAGCCCGTACATCAGGCCATATATCGTTACACTAGACACGGTGGGAATGGAAAGAATTTTCCCAAATTCATGTACAAATGTTGTCAAAAACTAGTCGTCAGCATCATGACATAGAAAATTAGCATTATCATTTGCCATCAGTGTGCCTTTCTATTCATTCGTACGGAAGTGGTCATACAGCTTTCTATAAATATTAGTGCTATTATATAAAGAGCCTGCCGATCACCAAGCTAAGTTGACAGGTTGCTTATGGACTCGACTCGACTCCTCTCCTCTCATCCATTCCATTCGCTTCTATGTCGCCAAAGCGATTGAGATCGACTATTCTCGAGGGGCGGCGACCTTTACATTATCTTAAAATTCATCGTCTAATCCTTGAGATCGGCTAGATACTCCGTACATGTCTTCCGTGCCGGTGAATCCCATCCAGGGGTTGAAGATGAGCCCCGCATCTTCTTGCCCGGCGTCCAGAGACAAGCCCGGAGGTGAAACCTGACTGTTCCCTTCATTCGCCTGACCCAATGTCGCCCATCCCTGACTTTTCGGTGCAACAACCGTCGGTATCTCATTACTAGATCCAGATACGTGGCTTGCCTGCGGATTAGCTTGGATGCTACTGGTGATGGTCTGGGCCTCGGATCCTTGTGTGGCATTAGCAATCTCATTGCTGTCATCAACGAAATCTGACTGCAGCAGCAAGCTTTGGACAGAGAGTCGCTGACGTGAGCTCGCGTATTGGGAGACCTTTGTCGATGGTCGTGCTGATGGAGGATCCGGTTCCGAAAATGCTTCTTGCGTCTGCAAAGCGAGGCGTACTGAGTAGCTCGCTATCAACCGTTCGAGGTCCTTTCGCTACTGAAACTTAGTTCTATATATCCATCATCCCTCGGGCTATACGTAACGACTTACAAGCGGCTGTGTCGAGGCGGAGTAAGGAAAGAATCTCGTAATCAAATTCAGCGACAGCTTGGCCTTATTTATGGCCACGTCCAGATTGGAAGCCGCCCCAGGGATACGAGAGCCAAACATGACTAGACGTGCACTCTCGAAGGCACAGACCGCGGCGTCGCGCTCTAGGAGGCATTCGCTGTCCCCATAGTTCGAGAAGTCGGATACGATTCGAATAATGCTCTCGGCGTGTTCGAGACACTTGAATTGCATAGCAACCCGATCGCGCAAATGAATGGCGATGAGCACCGGCGAGGGAGCAGCCTCGCTATAGCCGTCTAAACCGAGGCGATATAAATCACAATGGCATTGATGCCACGACATGTGCAACATGAGGAATTGAGCCTGCCACCGACAAGATATCAAGTTGGACACCGAGTACTGGTCGAGCGACCTAAGGGTCGCCTTGAGAGATCTCAACTCCTCCTCGAATCGCCGTATCCTCCCACCGATCGTCGAGGACAGCTCATCGCCTAGCCCGACCCGCCGGTTGAACCTATTCAACGCTGCGTAAGCCCAAGGTGACAAGCGCCAGGAGAGAATTAGGAAAAGAGTGCTTGTAAGGAGAGACTCATGCTTACCTCATAATGGCCCGTCGCACAGACGTCAGGCGGAGAAATACGCCGCGCAAGCCAATATTTGTCGTATTTTCGGACACTTCAGCCCGTACTTGAAGTAGGCCGGTGTCTACGTGGCGACCGGCCTCGAAATGCTCCTCGTCACAGGGCAGCTGAAGGTGAATGGTCTCTTCTGGACATAGTTCGAATTCTCTGAGCCCGACACAGAAAAAGTCATCGAGCAAATACAACGCCCAGAACAATCGTCGGCGTGCCTCTTGGGCAACGTGGGATAGCTCCGGACGCTCATAGTTCAAGCGGAGAGCCAAGGCCGTCCGCGCAGCAAGCGCAGCCAGCATAAATGCCGCTGGGAATTCACCACTTTCGATCCTATAGCGGATCACGAGGAGAAGTGCTTGTAGATGAAAGATAGAAGCCCGTCCTATCTGCTGCAGTATCGACTGCTCGGCCTGCTGGACCCAAAGATCGTGACACAGTGAGGTACGCTGGAGTTGCAACGCCGTAATAGCACAGAGAGCTAGCTTCAGGGTCTCGTTCATCGTCTGATCCCTGCACCTCTGCAGGACAGTCGGCTTATGGAGAAAGGCAAATGACGGCAGAGGGTAGAGGTGTTGGAAGTAGTCTTCCATCAAGCCCAGTGTCGTTTCATGATCGAGTGCGGGCCCTTCTGCTGGGCCCAGCACCCCGATATCTTGCGCCGGAGACGCATCTCCAGCACGTTGCGTATGTTTGTCGTCTTCTCCAGCCGTGTCAACCAGGTCTCGTCCGCGAGCGGTAGACCCATGCCTCTTGGTTCTGGGATAAGTGCAAACCCGATTCCTCCGGACACAACTGGAACAGCTCGGCAGTTCACCAAGACAACGGGTCTTCTTAGAGTGGCATGGGATGCAGGCCTGCATGCGACGCCGCCGCTCTGGTAGCTTCACGACATACTGCCCAGGAGACTTTCCGGGCGATTCCTGGAACGAGCATTCGAAACCAAGTCGGTCACAGTTCTGACAGATGTTTGGCCTGCCATCGCACCGCACCTAAGGAATATTGAGACATACATGAGCTCGTCTTTTCTCAATCGGCATTCGGAAGTTGTCTTCAAGGGACTAAGTGGTAGGCACTTCTTACCTTTCTTATCCTGCATTGAGAACAAATGGCGCGCTTCTTCAACGGGTCAGGTGCGGATATTGGTGCAGATATTGGCCCTGCCTTGAGCTGCGGGCTCTGCGAATGGGGAGGGTGGGTGGAAACCTGCAAAGGTCGTAGAGGTCGTAGAGCCTCGGTCATTGGTGGCGGCAACAATCATTCCCTACTCATTTCTCATTGGAGCCCACCGCCCCTAATAAAGCCTCGTATCACAGCCAACACGCCGTCAGCTGGAGAAGTTCCTAATAATGTTTTGCGCCGAATGTCTTTGAAAACCAAGGGGACGGGAAGGCTTAACATACCCAATCATCAACTGAACAGACCGACAAAGCCGAGAACCGTAAGCAAGACGCAATGCATTCCACTCCGCTGTAACCACACGGTGGGGACTATTTAATCAAATAAATCGTGCATAGCAGGGATCCCTGCGGAGACGAGGTTTGCGGGGTGTCCAATAGGAAAATGTCTCTAGTTATCTCCAGGAGACGAGTGAATATCCACTAGGCTTTCTTTTAAACTACCTGCTTAACCTATATCTAAGGTATAGAGTCGACCCAATCCCTCGGGACGGCACGCTCAGGAGTACCTCCCCTATATAAAGACCGTCCTTCTGTCTCGTCAACCTCGAAACCCCGAAACCCCCAGTCCGGGCTTCAGTCTTGGGAGCAATCTCGGAGGATCATGCTACAGTTATCCCGCGTCATGCCAAGCGAATGCAGTCAGGCACGCAATTGGCTTAAATACACAGGGGTGAGAGCTCGCAATCCCTAGCGTGGATGACACAAAAATGGAATGTGTTCCAACAACAGCATACTAACTCTACAAGCGAATGCTCACCAACATCTATCGATCCCATGGCGCTTGGGCATCTTCGTCGTACATTACCTCATACTGTACCTAGCCTCTCTCTGGGTTCCAGGCTTTACGTTCTACGTACCTACGAGGTAGCTAGGGGTAGTTATCGAATATGGCACAGGTCCCTGTTGTATGATTTCCCAACCGCGACCTCGGCCATTTAGCGTCGAAACCTAGTAGCTTCGTAAAATCGTATAGATCTAGACTGGCGTCACGTTATACATAATTTATATACCTATATATGTTAGCCCATTATATAGACCGCATTGGCCTAGCTTTGCTACAGCCTTTCTTCCGTGGACAGGGCCACCAAAGAGACCGCCGTGCTTGGACTCTCAAGACAGATACATTCCAGGCTTTTGCACTACCAATCACTCCAAGTCATGGGCGGAAGATTAGGTGCCTTCAGGGCCTGGTATCTAGTTGCGCTCAGCTGCATGGGCAGCTTTTTGTTCGCGTAAGTTGTGTCTTCTACTCATTCGCGTGCGTCTCTGAAGTCCAAATCCGTACATACCTCACACAGCACTTCGTCCAATTTTGACCCGTAACCCTGTACTCTGTCCCTTCTCATATTCTGGGGTAGCTCATTCTGATCCTATTAGTTATGATACCGGCGTTGTTGGGGGCGTCCTAACATTACAATCCTTTCAAACCGACTTCCGAATCACCAAGGCAAACCAAGCCAATGTTAGCTCCAATGCAACAAGTCTTCTACAGGCCGGAGGTGGGTCGAAATTCCGCTGCCTTTCTACCACAAGGTTGAGACCGCGTCGTCTAATAGTCGAACGATTAGCCTTCTTCTCGTGTTTTTTCGTCTGGCCTTTTACTACTCGATTCGGGCGTCGTTCGTCCATCGCACTCGCCTCACTCATCTTCTGCATAGGAGGTGTAGTCCAGGTAATTAATACACACTCGCTAGCCGCCTTTTACGTTGCTCGCGTCATCTCGGGAATAGGAGTAGGCATGGCCACGGTGATAATCCCAAGTAAGTATCCAGAAGCTATGTGTTCTACTTCTTGGCCTGTATTGGGTGATTTATCCTTTTTGTGGGAATCTTCGCTCCGAGACAGTGGGCCGAAAGGTCATCAAGAGGTGCAATAACTGACACCGGTGGTTATAGTGTATAGTGCGGAGATGGCACCGAAGCAGATCAGGGGTCAGCTAGGAAGCATGTTCCAATTCTTCTTCACGCTCGGGGTAATGACGTCGTACTGGGTCGACTATGGTGTATCACAACACCTGCGCGCAACGACGGAGCAGTGGCAGATTCCCATTGGTCTTCAGGTCAGTCAACCTACCATCACTCTTCCTCCCCTCGCATAGCAGTCTATTCATCCCTCTGTGATCAACAGACTAACACGTAGGGTGTAAATAGCTTGTTCCTGGTGGCATCCTAGGACTCGGAATGCTACTTACAAAAGAGAGCGCACGATGGCTTGCTAAGACAGGGAGAATAGAAGAGGCCTCAAAGTCGCTCATTTGGGTTCGTGGTGGAGACAGCATCCAAGTGCAAGATGAGTATTGTTACTGGACCATCGAGACTATGTATCTGTCTAGCGACTAACGGCCAGCGGCAGGTTCGCGGAGATCATTGCAGGTATTCAAGAAGAGGAGCGTGCCACCGAGGGTCTCACGTGGAAAGAATACCTTCTTCCCGTAAACCGCTTCCGTTTTGCCATTGTCGTAACGCTTCAGATAGGTACAGCCAGACCCATCTCGTAAATTAATTCGGCCGTCTCTCATTCAAAACGCAGGTGTACAATTGACTGGAAACACTAGTTTGGCCTACTGTAAGTCAAGTTATCGATGCTTTCAACATCACCAGACAAGACTAACATGCACAGATGCTCCCCAGATCTTTAAAGCGGTTGGCGCTGGCGATCAGAGCCTCCTAATTAGCGGTTTTTTCGGCGTCGTCAAAGTCGTCTCGTGCTTGTTCTTCCTACTATTTCTCGTCGAAAGGATCGGCCGTCGTGGCTCCCTGGTCGGTGGTGCGTTTCTCATGGGCGCTTACATGCTCATCATAGCTTGTTTGACGGCCACACATCCTCCGGTTGCCGATCAATCCCTGACTAGCACCGGCGCCGCCGCAGTAGCTATGGTTTACCTGGAAGCAAGTCAGTAGCCTCAACAAGATCTCTGGAAACTCTGGGGAACAACTCGTTAACACGGTGTCGCCAGTGAGTTATAATATTTCATGGGGACCGGTGCCTTGGGTAAGTAATCTTCTGCGTCTTGCTCTTTTCCCCTGTCTCTTCCCTTTCTTATTTTTCGAGTAACGTCTAGTAACACTTAACTCCTCCAGCTTTATATGAGTGAAATATTCCCGTCTCGAATACGTGAGGCTGGGGTTGCAGGTGACTTCCCTTCTCTCCCCCGCCGCTGCACTCCATCAACACTGACACTCCGCAGTCGGGACGGCCACGCAATGGTTATTCAACTTCGTGTTCTCGCAAATCMCCCCGCATGCCATAAACAATATTGGCTGGAGGACTTTTCTGATGTTCTGCGTATTCAACTGGGCATTGGCTGTGTACGCGTGGTTTATTATCAAGGAGGTAAGATACCAAGGATGAAATGACGCAAAGTGTATACCTAGCTGTGTGCTAATGATATGATAAGACCAAGGGAATATCACTAGAAGAAATGGAATCTCGTAAGTGCCTATTCCTAAATCGTACTGTTTCGATTGCTAATCCCACTTCGCAGTTTTCGGCTCCAATGAGACTGCCATCGATATCGAAAAAACCCACCAACATGTGCAAAGCGAGGGGGCTTTCCTTACAGTAAAGGAAAGAGCCCAAGCTTCCTAGTCGATATAAATATAGTTGCTACAAGGCTTATCAAGTATAAAAAGGCGTCAACTTACTAATCATCATGCCCAGGTGCGTGATACTCGCCAAGGCATTCAAATATGATTAATCATTCAGGAAGTAGCTCGACAAGTGGTAGCACTTTTTTTGTCCCAGAAAAGGTGTTGTCACGTAATGTACGCACCAAGTATTGGCTCGCTTACGTACCTAGGTACCTTATGCAGAGGGKATAAATGTAACGGGTTGGTTTTATATTCGCTTCACAAGCTAATTGGAATAACCAATCTTCGAGACCCTAAACAGGACGTTCTTCTTCTTTGGCTCCTTTTCCCTTTACCTTTTTATCCTTCATCGAGAATAGGTCTCTTACTTACTAACGAATTAGACACGAAAAGTCCGAGTTAACACAGGTTTAAAGATTATGTGCGAATGTCATTATATTATTTCATGTCGTCTAACGTAAATTACCCACCGGGCGGCCCAATATTATAAATGCGTCTGCAGCTCATGCGCGGCTTGATACCAATCAATATCTAAATAATTTACAATGAAACCTTAATATAATTTCAATATGTCACAAATCAACCCCACGCAGGTTTCTTAGACAATGCGACGCTGGAGTAGCAGCGACACCAATTAGACGGATATCCAAACCAGGTTTGTAATTGAGATAACTTGGACACGAAGTTGCGCCGTAAGCCAGTGCCATGTAGTAACGGCGCAATAGGAAGAGATAGGTAGCGTAGTCCGACCGGCATTCATTGCAGCTTCCCGGCGCTAAGCCACAAGGATCGCGATAGATAAATACTGACAGATCGTTCCCCATGTCTTGCCTCGGCTTTTGAATGGCCATGCAGGGCTTCCTGGGTCTTGGTGTCCTTTGCCAAGCCACGGAACGTGGGGAACACTTTATACTGTAGAGATAGCTGCCCAGTAAATGCCTGTAGAATAAACAAGGTGAGCACGGTTGGTTGCAGCCCAATCACGTTGGCCTGTTGTACAATGGACGACTATACACCAACAGTAGTCGGACCGAATGTTTGTCCTGCATTCGATATAGATATAGAAGGTAGGTATCTATCCGACTTCAACCAGCCTTGCAACGATTCTAGCAGTTCTTGGAAGGAGATCGAAGAGTACAAGGTCCAAATCCATACAGACCGACGATGTGCCTCAGGTACAGAACGTAAATCACTTGCCTATCGGAAATAATCTCACTTGGCTACCTTGGCTCTTCCTGGGCGCCGGCTTGCAAATCGTGTAAATCATTCCTTAACTGCTTGGCGGCTGAGCAAGCCAAAGCTTGTTTCGACGTTCGATATCCATACTGCATAGTAAGTTAGTCGCTTAGGGGTCCTTCAGCATCGTTTTGCTTGATAGGTACAAATAGACCGGGGTGGCGCACTCTCGATATAATTGAATAMCCCCGCCGAGTCACATCTTGTAATCGAACTCATCCGGATCCGGTGCGCTCCGATGTCTTTCTCCCCCTCCCCTACCTTCCCCCCTTATCACCCCCATATCACCCCCATGCGCTATATATATTCCATGCGATTGGACTGGGACCCCTTGCCACCCGCCTCTCCTTATCACGAGCTATTATTGAACTTCTTTTTTCTTAACAACCTCCCCGCTGGTCATGCTGCCAGTCTGTACACCCACTTACTGACTTACATATCTACTTCATCTAGATGTCTGAGGAACCGGCTAGGCAATGCTACCTTCCTCTATGGCCAAGGCTTGCGTGTTTCGCTGCAACCAATGATCGTCGGGACAAGTGACCTTGGCACATTCCTGGGGTCGACCAACGTAGCTTTTCGACCCGCAGCCCACCTTCACCCGGAGTACCATCGCTCATCCGGACTAGCCCCTGTCCGGCAGAGCTACGGTCGGGATATCCAGAGATGGCTGATGTCAAGATAAACAGGCTGCCAGCCTTATCTCCCCGTGAGACTTGGTCAGGTATCGCTCGCATACGTCCCTGGGGAAACGGATGCCCAAATGCCCGCTAGGTTAAACTAGGCAGATGATGCATCTCTGCTGGCATGTTTTCGCCATCCCTTGGCAGCTGAGACGGCCCTCCTAAATATATCAGGAAGGTGTCTTCGCCTCTCATGTCACGACCACGTCTCGGACGCATCACATTCGCCAAATGTTGGCTTGATGGTGTCTTAGAGGAAGCTCGCAACAAGCTCTCACCGACGGTTAGACCTCGACGTTGTTGACAAAGCCTCTTTGTTCGTAGATTAGGAAGCCTGTGCTGGTTCTATATAATACCACTCGACATCCTCATCTTTCAGCTGTCTCTTAGTACAGAGCACGGAGATCCAAGCCATCTCACCAAACTCACCGGTTGCTACTTTCTAGTCTGACCAGCCCCTACCTCGCTTTTTGTATTTTCTTGGTCGTTCTCCTCTACCAAGTTCAAGATGCAGATTTCTATCATCGCAGCCCTCTTGTGCAGCAACCTAGTGCTTGGTGCACCGGGTACCGCCATGCGTCGCCAGCGAGCAGCAGACCGCATCGCTGAGAGGAAACTCTCGCGTAGCTCAAACACCCTCCAGCATGTTGACAACGAGCTGGGAGTAGCCTCCAAGAACGGTACTGCTCACGTAGAGTATAGTTCTAACTGGGCCGGCGCTGTTCTAATTGGCAGCGGCTACAAAACCGTGACCGGTACCTTCGTCGTCCCCACGCCTAAGACCCCGTCGGGCGGTAGCAGCTCTACGACTTACTCTGCATCCGCTTGGGTCGGTATTGACGGTGATACCTGCCAGACCGCTATTCTGCAAACTGGTGTCGATTTTACTGTTAGGGGTTCTTCAGTGTCGTATGATGCTTGGTACGAGTTCTACCCCGATTATGCGGTATGTATGGAAAATATGTCGTCCCGGCATTTCAGCCCTTTATTTTTTTATTTTTATTTTTTAGAAATACCCCCAGGTTTATTATATAAACGTTAACTGACATTTAAACAGTAAGTAAACCATTTCCGTTCGGTCGCCATCGAGCTTAAACAAG
Source organism: Hypoxylon sp. E7406B (assembly GCA_000931505.1). Classification (NCBI taxonomy): domain Eukaryota; kingdom Fungi; phylum Ascomycota; class Sordariomycetes; order Xylariales; family Hypoxylaceae; genus Hypoxylon; species Hypoxylon sp. E7406B. The sequence goes on along the minus strand of JYCQ01000276.1, from coordinate 4,002 downwards.
TAACGTTTGGTATATTCTAAAAACGAAGGCTGAAGATGCTGACACGACATGTTCTAATCCATCAGCTATGACTTTTCCGGTATTCCCATTAAAGCCGGCGACACTATCACTGTGGTATGTGAGAAGCTTTCCATATGAATACCTACCTCTTATGCGACTTATCCCCTTCTTTCAGCCGATAGCCCTTTCACTCTAGGCTACAATCTGGAAAAGCAGATCTCATCGCCTCTATACCATCTTGCAAATAACAAGTCCTCTTCTTGGCAAGCATATTTCTTATCCAAATATGAGATGTTAACAAATACGCAGACTGTTACTGCCACTAGCGCAACCGGCGGAACGGCCACCGTTGAAAATGTATCGACGGGCAAGACAGTCTCACACACCTTCACAAACCAGGGGGCTTCTCTCTGTGAGACTAACGCCGAGTGGATTGTTGAAGACTATTCGAGCGGCGGCAGTCTAGTCAGCTTTGCCGACTTCGGAACCGTTCAGTTCACCGGCGCATCCGTCAATGGGGGCACTGGGGTGAGTGGTGCCACTATCATTGATATCCAGCAGAACGGCAAGGTCCTGACGGACTGCTCGACTTCTGGATCCAGCACCGTTGTCTGCGAATACACCTCCTAGGTCCACAATGTATATATATGGATTGACTTAGCACCATACTACTGGGGAAGTTCTAGGAATCTCGATTTCAGGGTGGGACATTTGGTTTTCAACTGTACATCGACCCACAGAGCCTGGAATCTGGAGTTTTGCGAAGAGATGTCTTATGGGTTTCTCCTCTACTAGTAGTAATGCTATTAAATCCATCATCTCGTTCACTTGGAGCAACGCCCAGTTCAATGTATGTTAATGATTTCGCCGCTAATGGCCAAACTAATCGTACAATAAACACAATCCGATCTACGAGCACGATGTTACCACGGTCCGAAGCCGCATTGGAGATATTAAGTACTTGGACCAATATGCAGAGCAGCAAACATGATGCACACTCAGACCCTAGGGGTCAATTTCGCTCTTAGACAAGGTTTGGAACATTATGTAATCTTCCAATCAACCTTATGTCGTACTGCCTCATACGCCCAGTGGCCGCACAGGAATAGTCATTAGGCTGTTAGCGTGGTTACCGTTAGTTATTCCCTTCTTCAGTTTCACACCGCCACGGTTGGAAAGACTCTTGGCATGCGTTGACTTTCCCTCTCTCTTCTTACAGACGTCTTCGGGATATTCCCAGCTAGACTATTGCTTAACTAGATATAATCTAGAGTGAAGAAACAGTACAATAATGAGCTAAATTAATAACTATGCAGATGTCTCCAGACTGCCAGAGTAAAGAAAGAGTTACTCGAATAGACCCCGCTGTGGAGCCAAGCACGCTAAGGCAAACGTAGTACTTAGGTACTTAGTCGTTGTGGCTAGAACGGTCGGAACTCGGAATATTGTCAACAAATTTGACTTAAATCAAATTTACCGCACTTTTCATCACACTTGGGACCGGTAGCTCAGCGGTAGAGCGTGGGATTGCAGTTCTCCTACAATTATCCTAAGGTCACGCGTTCGACCCGCGTTCGGTCCTCAAAAGGTTTTTTTTTAATTTTTTTGGAGGGGGGTTTCGCCTTCGTCATCAAATACGACGATGTTCCCCATTAGACACTTCGAACCACCTTTTAGATGTTCCGGATCAAGAAGATCACGACTCCCCGTAGCCGCACCCGGTTAACCGACTGCAGCAACAGAATACTCGCCGTCTTTTTACTAATACTGGTTAATTCATTAAGCGTCTCACTCAGTGTACCCATATCATTTAAGCTCGATTCTATCGTGCCATGGAGAACAGAACTTGGTCCCTCCCTTCCCGTAGTTGCTGTGCGTGATCTACCTTGTGGCAGTTTTGGCGAGACTCCCTACACCCGCGGATCTTGCCCTGCTTCCTCAAATTTACCGCTCCTTAAACCCCACCACGAGAATCGTCCAAGACCTGATGGTGCCGAAAGAAGGAGATTTACGGGCTGCCTCTAGGCGAAACAGCACGTGGACAAGTAATTGATGATGTTACACTTAAATGGGTCGTGTGCATGTGTGTGTACACGTATGCATAAAGGGGAAAACAGCACGGTCGTCCAATAGCTTTGTTGCTTGGCGAGCGAATCCTCCCAGGCAACCCTTTTTCTCTGCAAAGTGTCATGGTACTTGTCGAGAGGACAACTCGCGCAACGCGGGATCAAGGAACTGGTATTTTCACGGCGTGGTTGGAAACACCAGTCTGTGGAGGTAGTATCCCACAATAATATTTATTGGCTTTGTTCTTGTTAAGGCAGCAGATTAAACCCAACTCTCGCAGTCTCGTATTGGGCACCTTATCTAGACAATGAAGACTGTACGTGCGATCTGCTTCGCATGTCTGTGGGCAGGTAGCGTTACAGGCGCCTGGCTAGATACCCTTAACCTACCTTTCTACTTCCAGAAGCACAGCGACTTCCTTCAAAACCCAATGGCAAACTCCTTGGTTCCCACCTTCATCCTTGATACAGACCACCCATGGCTGTCTGCAAACCGTCGCTGGCTGGAGTCGTATCCCGACGTCGCCAGCTCGCTATGTGACAAGTCTTCCCCGTTGTGGACCAACCCATCCTCGGGGCGTGAGATTCCAAACGACCTATTCCACCGCATAAATATCGACAACAACAAGGCTGGTGTCAACAGACTCGGATGGCACAATGCCGTTTCCCGTCTCGGCGAGTTGCGCGATTGCGCTGCGGCTCTCGACGATGTTCGACATCTACACGTCTACATTTACGTGCACACTGGCCAATATTCCGACCCGCTTGTGGACCCGAAGATGCCATCCGAACTACCAGGCTTATTTGCGGAAGTGCTGGCCCGCATGCCACATTTGCAGAGGTTGGACTGGGGACTCGATGCAAAGGACACAGTAATGTTCGGAGAGGAGTTCGTACGGCGTAGTTTGACACTTCCTAGCGTTCGTCACCTGATTCCAGGCGCGCAGAGTCATTACCTTCTACCCATATGTCCAAGCTTGGAGACTCTGGAAGCGGGTAGTTTCTTTCACCATGCGAGCTGGAACTCGGGGGACCACGAGAGCCGCGACTCGAGACTTGAGCTGGTGCGCACTGCCTCTGTCGTGAGTAGTCTCAAGGAGTTCTTGATGCTGGACAATGACTGGACAGCTGAGAAGCTTGAAGGTAAGTCGGATTTCTAAGTGCATATTTCTTATATACGCGTTTGGTTGACAGAAACACAGAGGTCTTGGGTGCCATGCCCAACCTGTTGAAACTTACGATGCAGGGATCACTGGGCGGTGATAAAGTCTGGCGCGAGGATGCAAGCTTGGAGGATGGAAGACTTCTCAGKGTAATTGAGACGGCATATTATCGATTGAAAAGCATGGGAGTCTAATCGAGTCACAGGAATGCTTGTCCGTTATCTCCAAATTCACTAAGCTCGAGAAGTTACATTTACCCAGCTCCTCGGAGTTAGATCTAGGGTTTGACGGTGGACACTGGTGTGGAAATGCCTATATGGGAGAGAGTGGAAGACGTTACGGACGTTCCGTTGTTAGGAACAGCATCGACGCCACGGAACAGGCTGGCAACATAGTCATGGAGGCCATTCCACATCTCAAGATTCTAAATATTGGTGAGACTCGAGCGAACTTCACCCGCAATGAGAAAGGTGAGTTAGAAATAGAATGGCCTTCGACACGAAGGAAAGAGGAATATGTTCACGAAATTTATCCATTATAAATGATAAAAAAAGAAATATAAATAAAATATCGTTATTAAATTAATTTTATATAATTTTAAAATATAAAGTTAAATTATATATAAAGTTTATATAATTATAAAAAAATAAAAATTAAATAATAACGTATAATTAATATGTTTATTATAATTAAAATTAAAATTTAAAAAAATTAAAAAATATTATTTATATATATAAACGTTTAATATTTTAATAAAAACTTATAAAAAATTA
>JYCQ01000273.1:0-61930 GCA_000931505.1 Hypoxylon sp. E7406B | reverse complement strand
TAATATAATTTAAACTTATATTAATTATTATTATTTTAAAATATTAATATTATTTAAAAAATAATTTATATATAAATATTAATATATATAATCTTTACTTTAATTTAAACGTTTTATAAAAATAATTTAATTAATTTTAACGTTATAATTAAAGATTTTTAAATTAAAAGTTATATTAATTTTAATCTTTATAATATTATTATTTTAAATATTATTTAAGAATATTTTTAAGGAATTAAAGATAAAATTAAATAAAAAAGGTATTATAAAATAAAATGAAAAATTAAATAAAACTTAAAAAATGGCATGATTTTTTTTAATAAAATAATTATAATTATTAAATTTTAAATTACCATTAATATTATTATTATTATCTTTTTTTTTAATTTTAATAATAATTAAATTTTATTAATAATTAAATTTAATATTTAAATCTTCTTTAATAATATATATATAAGAAATTTAATTATTAAATTAAAGATATTAATTATTAAATTAAAGACATTTTTTAAAATTATTTAAAATAATAAGCTTAATAATAAATAATATTTAATTTGTTAAAATTATATATATAACTTATAAATTTAATTATACATTATTTTATATATTTTTATAAATATAAATAATTATTAAATTTATTTTTATAACATTAATAAGTTAAAGCGTAATATTTTTTAATATAATTTAAATAAAATATATAAATAAACATTTAATAAAAATGTTATATAATTAATATAAAAGTTAATTATAATATAATGTTTTTAATTTATATTTAATTTAATTATTAAAATAAAGTAAATATATTATTAAAATATATTAATTATTATATAATTTAAGTAATATTATAAATGTTTTTAAATTTTATATATTATATATATTAACATAAAAAGTTATAAAATTTTTAACTTTATTTACTTTTTTTATTATAATTAATATTATAATATATTAAGTTATATTATTTTATATAAATTAAAGATTTTTGGTTTAAAAAATAATATACACTTTTTTTAAATTATTTAAAGTTAAAATTAAGTGGTAATATTTATTATATATAATAATTATTAATTAACCTTTAATTTATATAATATTAAATTTTTTAATTAAAATTAAAGTAATATAAAAATTATATTATTATAATAATAAGTTATTATATAAAAATATTTAATAAATAAAGCTTAATGTAATAAAATATAAAATTATAAAATAAATATAAATATTAAAAATATATTAATAATATAAATATATAAATTATTTATTTTTAAAATTTATATATAAAAAATCATAAAAATAATATATATTTATAAATAAAATATTATTTATTAAAAGTATAAGTTAATTATTTAACTTATAAATTAATAAAAAATAAAGTTAATTTATTTTTAATTAAATTTATATATTTTTAATTAAAAAATAATAAATATTATATATTAAATTATAATTAATATTTTTATTATTAAAAGCTTTAAATTTAATTAATAATTTTTAATTAATTTTAAATTAAAAATATTAAATAATAATTAAAAATATAATTAAATATTAAAGTAAAATAYTTATTATATAAGTTAAAAATAATRVTTATATTATTAATATTATATATTATTTAARYTTTATAATTATTTAATAATTTTAAAGTATTAATAATAAAAATAATAATAATTAAATTTAATATTTTATATAATAATATTTAAGGTGATATCGCCATTATTAATTTAATAAGGGAAATAACACTTATAAAAGGTTTAAAGGTGATATGTTAAACCCGTTAAGGTGGGGTAAGCAGAAACCCTTAAAAAAGGCGGTACAACATCAGATCCGTTAAGCTTGGTAGGTCCAGCTCTAATGCAGCGGGAGCCACTCAACAATTTTCCACGCAAGGTCTCAATAGACACATCMCCTTTTCCCGTCACTGGCTTCTCCAACCGGCCTTCTTCTTTGTAGGAGCTAGTATCTACGCCTGTTGGTTCAATTGAGAAAGATTTGTACCGATAACCATCGCTACAAGATGGCAGGTTTAACCCTGAAAGTCACCAATCGGTCGCGGAAGGGCCTCAAGGGGCTGCCCCCCTCCATTGAGGTGCCAGACGACGCCACCGTTGAAGACGCGAAGAAGGCCATCGCCCGCGCCGCCAAGGTCTCCGACCACAACCGCATCGGCATCTTCGATCCCGTCTCTAGGAAAACTATCAAGGACAGAAACTCTCTACTCCGAGATCAGGCCGAAGTCGTGAAGCGTGGAGAGCTGCTCGTCAAGGACCTCGGTACGACCTTTTCCCCTTAGAACCAGTTCCATGTAATCCAACTAATCATATAATCCAACAGGTCCTCAGATTGGCTGGCGGCTAGTCTACGTGGTCGAGTATCTCGGACCTTTAATCTTCCMCCCTCTCTTCCTCGGCCTACGGGATCACCTGTACCCAGCCGTATGGCCCTTGATCAAGAACCACCTGCCGTACGCGCCTCAGTACAACAGCGAGCTATCATCCACGCAGAAGCTTGCCTTCGCTATAATCATGGCGCACTTTGTCAAGCGCGAGCTCGAGACGCTGTTCCTGCACAAGTTCGCCGCCAACACAATGCCTTTCGCCTACGTCTTCCGCAACTCCTTCTTCTACTGGACCTTTGCCGGACTCCTCGGCGGCCTCGAGCTGTATGCGCCCTTCTCGCCTGCCGCCCTCGCTCCCGAAGAACCGACCATCCTTACCTACGTCGGACTCGCGCTCTATTTCATCGGCGAGGTTGCCAACTTCGACGTCCACTGGTACCTAGCGCACCTGCGCAAGCCTGGTGAGACCGCCCGCAAGATCCCGCGAGGCCATGGTTTCGGCCTCGTGACCTGCCCCAACTACATGTACGAGATCATTGCTTGGATCGGCATTATCTTGGTTACCCGCAGCCCGAGCTTGTTGGTTTTCATTCTCATTGGTACCTACTACATGTACATCTGGGCCTGGGGCAAGGAGAAGAACTACCGTGCGCAGTTTGGCGACAAGTACAAGAAGAAGCGCAGCGTTATCCTTCCCGGTCTGCTCTGAGCTTGTGAGTCTGGAATTTGTGGGCATTTCACGGAAGCGGTGGGATAGTCCCGCCCTTTGTTCGCTGCATTACTAATAGATGTGCTCTTGGATGCAAGGGACAATGGGCTAGGGGAATGATCGATCGTATTGGGTACGATCGAGTTCGGGAAGACAGAAGTAGAACTACTCTGGACTTATGAATGTAATGCACTATTATATGTAAATTGTGTCAACTACCTATGAATAGTTATATGCGTGATATAGATCTCATTGGTGATAACAATATCCTCCTTAGAAATCTAAAAACTCGATAGAATCGCTGGCTCTGCATTCACAATCCTATAGATATAGCTTGTTGATATTACGTATTCGTATTCCATGCAGGCCGAACCGGAGACTCCTTGCATGGGCAACTAGTGCATATTCTCGTCTCGACCATTAAAGCTTATTAGATCATAAAATTCATATCTGGTATCATATACTCGTAACTACTTCTCCGAGGAAGTCGGGCCACTGCCGTTATCCCGTAACTGTAGAATGATTTAGGCTCTTATCCACGGTTTCATCTTCCACGGTCTCCGGCTGGGAAATATGCGGCGGGAGAGTTCCTGGAGCACTCTGGGTTTCTATCCTGTTATCCTCGATAGCCGGCTCCTTACCCTTGACCGAGCTCCCCTGGGACTTGGATGGAGCCGGATTTAAGGACAGGGAGTTCAGGGGTTCGTGCAAGTCTGTCGCCATAGCTTCGCTAATACTGTCGGCGACTGCTTTGTCCACGGTGACATTTACATCGTCTCTTCCTGTGTGCACCTTGCTTCTAACCAGGCCTTCCACAGCGGCATTTCCATTTAGCCCTTGCTCTCCAGTTTTCTTGTTCGCGTCTCCATCCGCCCCGCCTGTCACGCTCCCTCGGCGACTCCCCGCCCTACTGTCATCAGCACTGTAGCTGCCAGACCAGCTACTCCTGCTACACTCACTACAGCTCTCGTCGTCGCTGCCACTGCCTTCCCTCACTAAGCGCATGGTCTCCTCCAGGACCAGGAAGTCCCTCTCCAGTACCTCGGCCCAGTTCTGCACGTTGCCTAGCTCCTTGATCTTGCGCTCCGTGTCGCGAGCAAGTTTCTCAAGCTTGTCGTTTTCCTTCCGCAGAGCCTCGGTCCCCTTTATTACGTCTCTTTCTTGCTTGTTCAGCGCTGCGGCGTTTGAATGGAGGAGAGAGGCTCGTGATTGTAGCTCCGAGTCTAGCATGTTCGACATGGAGGCCACGAGCGCGGCGCGAGCCTCGTCGATGTGAAGCTGCGTCGTGCGGGACGGCAGAGTCGGTTTGAGATCCATGGCGACGGGCGGCTGGGTTCCGGTTGCGGTGGTAGTGGTAGGAGGTGACGTAGTGCTTTGGGATGCCGAGGCCGAGGCGGAGTTGGACGGCTGCGGACGCGAGGAGGTAGACTGAAAGGACGGCGATGAGAGTGGCGAGTTTGTGGTATTGGACGAGCCTATCGCATTGCTCGGAGCTGGTGCAGATGGAATGCTGCCAGGGGCTTCGGGAACGGAGGGGTTGGTGGACGGAGGGKGCACTGATGCTCCGGCGTTGGATGTTGATGGTACCGACATTTTGAGGCTGCGCTCTCTGTAAACTCGGTTGTATCTTGGCAACGGTAGAGTGCAGAGTTGCAACCCTATCGTAGAGCCGTGCAAAAGAATTGGACGTTGTTATTCGAATGAGGAGCAGCTTGCTTCAGAGCTGCGGGTTCTGGTTAAACATGCGGGGTCTCGACTGGGCCGATTGGAGGGATGCAACATGACCTGCGTTAAGCTGCCAACAGCGTCCATATCGTCAAACACTGGTGCGGATGTTACACCACATGCCGGACCTAATCCGCCAACCCAGATATTCCATATTTCACTCATCCCAATCTACTTCATACAAACCTTCCTCCCTTTGCGTGCTGACCCACTCTTCACTTGCTAGGCCTCGGATAAACCGCCGTTGGAGGTCAGCGCTGTCTTTATGCCAATCGCAAGCATAGTCACACACCGGGGTGTCATTCTCTCCGAAATAACTGCATATGAGTTTATGGCGGCAGGCATTGGTGCTCTCGCAGTATTCGGTTAGCGCTTGGAGGCTTTTAGCACGCACTTCGAAGTTGGAGTCCAGGTTTGAGCGATCTCGTATGATCAGACTGCTGACTCGATCCCTGTCCTCACGGCTGTAATATAAAAAGCAGTATGCTGCGTTTCCGTCACGCCCAGCTCGCCCGGCTTCTTGATAGTACCCTTCGAAGGATTTGGGTATTCGCCAATGCACAACAAAGCGGACGTTGTTCTTGTCGATACCCATGCCAAACGCGGTTGTGGCGACAATTATATCATACCCTTCTTCGTTGGCCACCCATTTAGACAGAACCTTTTCTTTAGTCTCCTTAGATAACTTAGCATGGAACGGTTGTGCTCCAATACCTTCTTGCCTAAGCTGCGAAGCAAGGCTTTCGCATTCGTCTCGCGAAATGGTATAGATAATGCCAGGAACGTTGTCGGGACGCTCACCAAGGGCGGCAAGTTCACTCTTCCTTTCATTCTTAGCTCGGCGTTGGTATACGCCACGAATCCACCTGAGGAAATCGTCTAGTCGTTGATCATCTTCATCACGTGTAAACCGAATTTCGAAATGGAGATTCGGCCGGTGTGCCGTCATTGTGAAGGTTTTCAGCTTCTCCGGCCTCGCATCTAGTCCAAGGGTGGCCAGTACATCCTTGCGGACTTGACTGTTGGCCGTTGCTGTTAGGCACATGATAGGGACATCTGGGAACGATTCACGAAACCATGCGAGTCTTTTAAAGTCCTTACGGAAATCATGGCCCCATTCCGAGATACAGTGTGCCTCATCGATAGCAATGCGCGCAAGCTCTCGCTGTTCGTAGACGACCTTTAATCTATCCCGAAATCGGTCTTGAGCACATAACTCTGGGGTGACATAGAGTAGTCGAGTCCGGGGGTGGCCGGTTTTGAGGTCATTCATGATGCGGTCTTTTTCTGGTAGAGGTGTATTGCTATTCAGCGAGCTAGCGTTGATATCGGCGGCCCGGAGAGCTTCCACCTGGTTCATCATCAGACTCAACAACGGTGATACAACGATAGTAACTATGTATCAATGTAAGTAACACGCTAGCGGAGATGAGTATATAAAAGGGGGGACTAGAACGTTGGAAACATACTGCCTTGGTCCACTACCGCGGGAAGTTGGAAGCACAAGGACTTCCCGAAGGAGGTGGCCGCTTGAACGAAGACATCGTTGCCATCTAGGGCAGCTTGTATGATCTCTCGCTGAAATGGACGAAAGCTAGTCTTGTTAAACTGGCGGCGTAATGTAAAATCTAGGTCCGGGAAGATGAAGGAGTTGGACCTAACTAGAGCGGGCATGTTTCAATTCGCCGGGTCCTCATAAAATGACCAAGTTGATATGATGCTGTTTTGAGCAGCCCGAAGTTATGGAAATCCGTAAGGGTCCCTAGCCGGTCGATACCGAGCTTTCTGGTTCTCGGATGGATTAGACTCCTACTAATTTCACAGCCGAGGCGCTGGATATATTGTGTACATGGATCTGCAAGTGGATGATATCCCTGTCAACAGTCGCCTTGGATATTCCCAATGGATGTTTGTTGTTGCAGTCGGCTGCCACGTTGCCTTTGCATTATCAGATCATCAGAGAACGTCAACTCAGTTTGAGGAAAGCATACATAAGGTTAGGTACCTAGGTATTTTCTTGACCTGGCAGCCTGGGTCAGATTTAGGTCGAGATGGTCGCACACCGGCCGAATGTATCTGGCGCTAACTCGTTACCTTTCCAAAGTAGGAAGTGAGAGACTACTTTAAGTAGGATAGACTTTCTTCTCGACTCTTTAACTGGGACGTTCAGCACCGTTTCCATGGAACCTTCCGAACCTTCTCCGTCGCAACTTCTAAATTAACCTTATCCTTGATTGTATAAGTAATCGCGTCCATCTCCACTGTCGCGTGGGAACATGGAACGTGCCTTGCATCTTTTCGCGGCAGACTAATTGGATCTGAGGGCAGTATCCGGTCCGTGCACGTAAGATTTAGTGGCACACTCCGAGTAGTGCCCGTTCTCGCTGACCAGCTGGCGTCACAACTGTAAGGTACCAAGTATCACGAACACTTTTTCAAGTCTCACACTAGAGTACCCAATTCGCGAATTACACATATCCATGGATGTGGTTCTCAGCTGATGAACGCGCTCCTCAAAAATAGATAAGGCGATACTAACAATAGAATTGGCTCTTAATGGAGATGATCACAATGGGATGGATCTGGTGTGATAGCCAATTCTCTTCAATTGAATGTTTCTAGGGACCATACCGGATGTACCTAGTACTTACTTATCACGACCAGTGAGGCAAGCAGAACAAAAAGACGGCGGTTGGCAGGCTCGTCTCGACCACTTTCGCACGAGTGAGTGCACTAAAGACACGAACAGGGAAGGTACACTGCCCCACCTTCTGTGATTCGCTTACACCGACTTTCCCCTTTCCGTTGTGGTACACGCCCTCAACCAACTCAATCAACTACAATGGCCGCCGCTTAGGATGGCACACCCACCACACACCCACCGTATCTCTGTGGAGCCCCCTCCTTCTGGACTTCGCTAAGATAGCGTAGCGACAAAGGACCCCTTCCCTCTGACTGGTGCCCAAGGCGCGATCCCTTGTGCGTCTTCCACAGGTTGCGCCGCACCTTGCCTGGCCCCCTAATCACCACCTGAAAGAGCTCCAAGAAACAGGGGGTCGCATACGAATTTCTGCACGCTTCAACGACATCAGTGCCTCACCCTTTCGACTAGACGTGTTTCAACTTCGAATCTTTGCGAATCGCCGCCAAGAGTTCTCGTCGAAACGCCTTTCACAACTCTGCCTCTTCCCAAGCTTAGTTTTATGCGTCTTCCATCTTATTCTCGAAGCTGGAACCCGTCGCTCTAACTTTTGTTCCTTCGAGTTGACCTCTATCAAAGACCGTTTTCGTACCCTCCAACGATGATCTTGGTTGTTTGTCTCGGTTCATCGACCTCTCCTTCCAATTAGATCAACTTTGGGTTTATTTTTGTCGACATTCGCCTACACGCCTTACTCTGATTCTACGACGATCGGCCCGGCACCCAATACCTCATTCCGTACGCCTCACGAGAGGTCTTGCGCGTAGTAGCCTCTTGCGTCCCTGGTTGCCATGCAAGTTGCCCTAGGTGGTATGGCTGCTTCTGTCATACCGCCTCAATCGTCGGCGTCGAGAAACCTCCCTATGAGCCTGCCTCAGGGAATGAGACGAATACCTTCTGCCGCTGCAATGGCTCCTCCGCCTCCCGCGATCCCCGAACAATTCAATATGTCTAATAGCAGTGGCTCCAGCTCAATGCTGTCTGCGTCGACTCCTCTATCCGCCCCCCTATCTGCCGGTCAGGTCATTGCTCTTGCTAGGGAGGCAATGAACAGTGCTTTGCGGGAGAATGAGACTCAAGCGGCGGAAGCCAGTGGTGTTAGTACCGAGCTCAAGCCTGGCGTTACCATCGATCTTTCTAGGAAAAATATTCAGGCATTGCCAGACGAGGTGGTAGATATCATCAAAAATGAATTGGAACGGTTAGTCTCATCTTGCTCCCCGAATTGGTGCTTGAGGACGCTCTGACACGTTTCGTTCTTGAATAGGTTGGCGCTCTCGCATAACATGCTATCGTCTTTACCGGCGAGATTCTCAGAGTGCACGCACTTGCGGTATCTTAACTTGAGGGCCAATTTGATTAAGGAGTTTCCCCTATCGGTAATTACATATTCCTCCCTCTAGACAGCCGAATTCATTGCTTACTCTAGCTCTAGCTCTGTGACATCAAATCACTTGAGATATTGGATATGGGAAGAAACAGAATCCGTGTCCTTCCTCCCGAAATTGCAAAGTTGACCTCGCTTAAAGTGCTTGCCTTGCAGAAAAATCGGATAGAGGAACTTCCGCTCTGCTTGGCTGACATGGTCTCATTACAAATGTTGAGACTGGATGGGAACAATATATCTTTCCCGCCGAAGGAAGTGTTACAGGTCCAAGCCAGCAGTCCTCCAAACGAAGGATTCCTGGAAAAGAGTGAGATAACAGAACTCACTGTTACTGCGCACATTAAGAAATACCTGAAGCAAAAGGCGCTAAGCATGAATGGAAGAGAGAAAGATAGCGAAAACGGTGGAGACGAGCTCAGTGATGGAACAGAAACGCCTCGAATGCCTATCAGGAGAGTAGTCAGTGGTCGATTTCCTATTCGAGTAAATGGCAGTGATGTGTCCGACCTTCGATCCCCGGCCGTACTCCGACCGCCGCCTATACCATCAAGGTCGCATGCTCGAGGCCTCTCGCAGCAAAATACAGCCATGCGCAGGCCCGGTGTTATGCCTCTCACCATCGGCAACCCTAATGAGAGGTTACGGTCGAACAGCGAGACCTTGCTTCAGGCATCAAGGGCGGAGCGATCATCAGACAGACAGAGGCGTATGGGTATGGTGTCTAGAAAAACGTCTGAGCTCGGAACCCTAGATGAAGGTCAAGCAAACAACAGATTTAGTCACTACCGAGGATTAAGTCACGGATCGTCTATGACGGGKAACTTGAATCCTAATGGAACCGCCGTGATCAGCCCCAACAGTCCAGCCGAGCCACTACTTAACCGACCGAATTATGTACGGCGTCTTTCTGTTTTACCAGAGCAGCGACGAGAATCTAAAGTCTTCGACCCTATCATCGAATCGGCGAAGGGAATCCTCTATGCGATATTTCAGATTCACCCCATGATACAACTCTTCACTAGGTTAACTAATGACGGTACAACCAAGCGGTCAAGCCTTGAGATTGTTTTCTACAATACTAATTTCCACATCGAGCAATTGGAGCAGGAGATTCAAAAGCACGAATTCAGCACCGAGAATGGTCCTTATACACCACGTGAGAACGAAAATGTTCAGAGGGCCGTCTTGACTTTGATTAATGCCTATAGCCATATTTGCTCACTCCTATTGAACAACATGAATACAATCGTGGACAACGGAGACCCTCGCTACATCCGTACAATGATGATGCTTCTGTATCACAGCATCATGGAACTTCGAATTACAGCTAACGAGATCACCGGGGGCACTTACGGGCCCGCAATGAGCCAAGGCTACCATCGGCCGGGGATCGAAGCTACAATCAGAGCTCATTCTCGAGATAGTTCAATGACACCCACGATAGATCGACCTGGTCTAACTAGTCGGCCGCGACCCGGACCTTTTGTCCACAACCCCAGCAGCCTCCGAGTAACCACAGACATGGGGGTTCCATATATCAACGGTACTGGGCGAATGGCCCAAGTTACGTCTGCCACACCTCGATCTGGAGAATCCTTTTCATCTTCAAACGGAGACCTCAGATTCCCTGCCGACTTTACTGCGGAGGAGCGCTTGTTTGAAAAGGTATATTTGGCATTGCAAAAATCATCAGACGTGGTTATGCGCATTCTCCCCAGTATTAACCAGCAGTTCCACGCCTACAGGCGTAATGCCGAGCACCAACGAGCTCCAGATCGCATCGTACACTGTTGGAAAACCCTCGTCGCCAAGTGCTCAATCGCTATCACCGAGACGGAACGCCTTAAAGATAGGTTGTCTCTTATTAAATTGAAGGAGCCTGGCGTCAGAACAGATCCCGTCTTCTGGAGCCTTTGCAAGCTTTTTATCGACTCTTGGGCCGAGTTTGGGAGCAGGTTAAAGTCTTCCATGGATCAGATATCATTTCCCTTAGATATCAGGACTAGATTGCGCCCCATTCAAATCAGCATAAAGGAAACGAATCAACTTATCATGGCCTCGCCTTGGGCCTACCTTTTCCGACATGCAGGCAATATCAGCGACTCAGCTACCCACTACTCGCCCAGTCACTATTCATCTGGTTCCGCAGTTACCCAAATACAGCTACCTATGACTCCTCAGAGCGCAGCTCTCGGACCAGCTGTACAAGCAACTGTGCCGTCAACGCCGCAAAGCGCGTCTTTTGCCAACGCTTTTAGCGGGAACGTATTTGAGCGGGCTGACGCGTTGATCTCCATGGGAGGACTATCAATGTCTCGTAGTGGGACAATGAATAGTACCTCCACATCCCTAAACTCTTCATTCTCTTCCACCACTTCATCACAGGAAGAACGTCAAGGTTTGTCGACTATGCTAAGCCCTAACGGAAGCGTAGGTCCTACGACCTCTTATCGACTTAACGGCGGAAACAAGCCCTCCTTCTAGGTGATGCGGGCTAGATTATTCCGGTGACGTTTACGTTATATCTTTTTGCGCCATGTGAATCATGGAGCAAATGTTTCGATCGAATTCCCTACTCAGCAAGCTAGTAC
Organism: Hypoxylon sp. E7406B; assembly: GCA_000931505.1. Lineage (NCBI taxonomy): Eukaryota > Fungi > Ascomycota > Sordariomycetes > Xylariales > Hypoxylaceae > Hypoxylon > Hypoxylon sp. E7406B. Next base: position 50,494 of record JYCQ01000273.1, on the reverse strand, counting down.
TTGGAGATCGCAGCAGGCTAGGGCGAATACTTCTATATTGCGTGCCGCTTCCACCCGCATATCTGCTCTTTTGGCCTAAATATATTGCATAAACGTATCTTATACTGGACACTGAGGACGGCAAAAATGGAATTCGATTTTTTCTTTGACGTTGGGGGAGGGGGCGTACGAGGTGGTCTTTGGCGATATTTACATCGGAAAAGTTCGAATGACGCATGGAATCGGCGTCATTCAATAATGTGAATCAATGTGTCAATTATAATGTCTAGATACCAACCAAATCCGATTATACACCTGTCCAAGTATTCTTGTCATTCGCGCTTGAATTCGTATTGATCATTTTATTCGGCTGATACAGCCGGATTACAAGAGAGCAGAGAGACTCAAACCAGCTCTAAAATAACTCGATGCGTATTAGTCTAGTTGAAAGCTACCGAAGTTGACTTATGGGCTGGCGACAAGAAAAAGAGGTCAGTGAAATCCAGCTCCTTTTTATCACTAGATGGTTTCCACGGTCGTTCAATTGATCAGAATCTATCGATTTCACGAAATCGGGTCATATCTATTCAATTCTATCGAGATGTCATTCATCTATTGGATATCAGAAGCCCCCTTTTCTTTTCTCTTTTTTTCTTTACATCTTAATGATTAGGTAGTTATCTCACTATTTCAGCGTGACCAGCTCCTCGGCGCTCGTAGGATGGATCGCAATACACGAGTCCAGGTCTTTCTTGGTGGCGCCCATCTTGATGGCCACGCCGAAGCCCTGCAGCATCTCGCCGGAGCCCAGGCCCATGATGTGCAGGCCGACGACCTTCTGCTCGGGCCCGGCGCAGATCACCTTGTACTTGGTGGGCGCCTTGTCCTCGGGCTCCATCATGGCGTAGTACATGGCCGTGAAGCTCGTCTGGTAGATCTTGAGGTTCTCCCGCCCGTACTGCGCCTCCGCTTGCGGCTCCGTCAGCCCGATGCTGCCCACCTCCGGGTGCGCGAACACGACCGACGGGATGTTCGTGTAGTCCACCCGCGCTGCCCGGAATTGCTCGCCCCCGTAGAGTCGCTCCGCTAGACGTCGGCCTGCCGCGATGGCTACGGGGGTTAGCTCTACCCTGCCGGATACGTCGCCAAGCGCGTAGATATTGTCCACGGACGTGGTCTGGTAGTCGTCCGTTACGATGTAACCCTTCTCGTTGAGCTTGACGCCCGCCTCCTCCAGACCAATGTCCTTGGTTAGCGGCGTGCGGCCAATGGCCCAGATCAGGTGGTCCACGTCCTCTAGCTTGCCCTCGCCATGGCTGTCCTTGTAATGTATCGTGAGCTTGCCGGTGCTCGGGTCCTTCTCGATCTTACTCTGGCTGGACTCTTTGTGCACGTGAATGCCGAGGCGCTCGTACTCGTTGGTGACGCCTTCTTGGATCATGGGGTCGAAGGCGCGTAGGAAGGTCTTGTGGCGGATGAACAGGTGCGTTTCAGTGCCCAGCGCGTTGAACATGCCGGCGAACTCGACGGCGATGTATCCTGCGCCCACCAGCGCAACCTTCTTAGGCAGCTTGTCGATGTCGAAGAAGCCATCACTATCGGTACCGAACTCGGCGCCCGGGATATCGGGGGATGGCTTCGTCGGCGCGCCACCTACAGCAACCAGGATCTTGTTGGCGCGCACCGTGGTCTTGGAGCCATCGTCCAGCGTGATCTCGACCTCGTTTTTACTCAACAGCTTCCCCCACCCGTGCACGTACTCGACCTTGTCATTGGCCAGATTCCGCTCGTAAATGCCGTTCAGCCGCTTCACGTAGGCGTCCCGCTTCTGCTTGAAGGTGGTGAAATCGAACGGCTTCGTTTCTTGGACGGAGAACCCGTAGGCCTTAGCATCGTGGATGGCCTCGGCGAGGGCGGCCGCATTGAACGTGACTTTCTTCGGTACGCAGCTATATCCCGGAACACATATCAATTAGCTTTGTTCTTGTGCCCGTTTGATTCTGGTCCAGGTGAACCATGGAGGGGGGGGGCCGAGATACCCAACATTGACGCATGTACCACCGAGACGCTTAGACTCGACGATCATAGCTTTCGCGCCGAACTTGGCGCTGGCCATGCGCGCGCATCCCAGACCACCGCTGCCGCCGCCGAGGACGAGAAGATCGGTCTCCTTGGAGATGGGAGCCATGATGCGCGGAGTAGTCGAGAAGTGCCTGGAGAGAGAAGCTATCCGCGAGGTAGCCGTCCTGGAGGAAGCGGAAGAATAGTTCAAGGTCCTGGTAGCAGTTGTAGCAGCCGATATCCGACCAAATAACCCAAGCGCTTGCATTGACTTGTTACTCCAACGGAGGGAAACCAGAACGAGGGGATGGTGGGGTAGAGGGGGATGACGTTTTATACGAGAGGCGTTGCGGAATAAAAAAATAAAAAATAAAAAATATTACAAAGCCTATGTACAAAGGCGGGATCAGATAATGCGCCTATATGGGTAAGGCTGGGGATGGACAGCGGTGGATTTCCAATCTGCGATGCCCAGACAGGCAGCTTGCAAACATGTGGTATGCGGTCTGCAGGGCAATTACTAAGATGGATGAATCTGAATCATCGTCGCCAATTACGCTACAGAACGAGAGAAACTAGGGGAAGCTAAGCATCAAAGCCCGAACGACCATCACTAAGCACCCGGCAGCCCGGTTCTCGCCCGCGTTACCTAACCTGAACCTATTTTAAATATCCCGCTCCGAGTTGCCCGCGCAAGGGTCTTTTGACAAATCCTCGGAGGGCGCTACCTCACCCAGCTCACCTTCTAGAAGCTGAGTTTTAGCGTCCTCGGTACGTACTACATGTAGGTTATAGTGTGCCCCGCATCCAACTTCCCCCTATGATACATGCACATATAAAACGATGAGACAATCAGTCCTTCCATCCTTCAGCAGCGGCCAGATCAATCCTGCCCGACTTGGAGGAAGACCATTAGGACAGCCGCATATCTAAAAGCTGAGTCAGCATTTTATTACGTAGTCGAAGGCCAGACAGTCGAACGTACGCCGCTGTTGCGCCTAAAGCCTCAAATGGCTTCGTGACCATAACGGACGAGAGTACCAAGAGAAACGCGAAGATGAAAATTGTTATCACGACCAACTTCATCTCCGAACTCTCTAATATTTGTAGAATCCAGAGTGGTACAATCAACAGAGCCGTCCCGATAGCCGTGATCACCGCAGATACGAACACGTTCATCTTTTTGTCTGAGAAGTAGCTTACATTTTCCGAGCCATGTGCTGATACATGGGATTTGTCGCGCCATATTGGCAACGTTCTCAGGCGAAGCGAGTTGTCTATTAGTCGACGTAGAGGGGTCTTGTCCCTTCGATTCAAGCATATTAGGTCATCCCGGTCCAAATAGGAATGTTCATCTTCATTTATCGCCCAATTATCATAGTTCTGGTGCCACCTTTTGATATTTTTCACGTCACGGATAGGGGCTCGCGGAAACTGCCTCATTCGAGATTGATGAACAAGGAACTTGTCTGTGATGGCGATTAATATTTAGTTAGGTTAAGTACCTCTCAACTCCTCTATAGTAATACTAGAACAATACTTACTGTAGCGACTTAGTGCATCTTCGATTTCGTTTAAAATAGCTTCGCGGTCTTCCATGTCATCTCGGAATGACCCGTTATTAATGTCGTCTGACTCTTTCTTACTATAAGAATCATCCAACACCCTAAGCTTTCCCTCAAGTGCTGATATCTTATCCTGAAGTCGAAGAGCAATTCGAACGTTGAGCTCCTCAAACTCCCGAAATATGAGGAGATCGCCATCAGACGAGATAAACTGAGTATATCCTTTGTAGCCGATATATTTCCATGGCTTTTGCTGAATATGCTCTTGTGAAAGACCTTCCTTGTTCCCCTTATCCCGAGGACCCTTTCCTCCATCAATCTGGCTCATGGTTGTTTTGTAGGGATGCCCTTGGCCTCGACACAAGCATCAAGTCGTCTTAGGCTGTTTCGATAGCTGAAGCAGATTCCTAGGAATTGTCAATCCTCTTGGGATGCACACAGCTCTCTTAGCTATACACTGACGTAAAGGACGCCTTTTAAGTCATATGCGGGGTCTTATAAGGTGTTACACGACAGTTTATGAGTACCGTGGCAGTGCTGCGCCACCAATGTAGGACTTTGAAATGCTCCTGCCCGCCCGAGTCTGGCATGAAACAATTTCTCTACCTTGGACTTCTCTGAACCAAGAGACTGCAATATGGCTTCTGCAGCAGTACAAAGCGCTGCCGGCAACACCCCTCAGGGCCTCGGCGTTCATAGCGGGCACTCTAGCGAAAGCAATTCGAAAGCCGTTTACCAGTCCAATACTACGGCGACATCTGACAAAGCTACCCCCCACAAGTTCGATCAACATACCTCGCTGAATCATGGGCAACACGAAGTCCCCGTCCATGTCCCGTTGAATATGAATCGAACAGTACACGCAGAACCGCCTCCTACAAATCAGCGACAACGAGCTTCAGTGCCTCCAAATGGCCAATTCCCCGGGGGTTCGGGGAATGATGGCTCGTCCGGAAATGGGCGTGGGAGTTGGAATGGGAATGGGAATGGGAATGGGAATGGGAATGGGAATGGGAATGGGAATGGGAATGGAAAGGGAAGTGAGGATAGGAATGGGAATGGGGATGAGGATGATTCCAAGGTGTTCCAATCTATCTCCTTTAGTGGACCTGATTCTACTTGGAGGTGGAATTGCGTAAGTGGAACAAGAATAAATACATATTCGCTTCGCGTATTTATAGCTAACATGTCCAAGTGTCATTGTATAAACGGAATGAATCAATCGTATATTTACGAGCTTTCTTGCGACAATTGCGGCCACCTGCGAGACAGCTGCTGCGAGGTGTACGTTGGTAAATGAAGCAGTTCGGAACTGATTACAATTTTTACGTGGCTCAAAGCTCGATTGGTCTCTTGGAAGTGATAAAAATGTAGGTACCTATTGGGCGAAACTATGGCGACAAAAGACCAGAGAGTTGGAATGAAGTTAGGGGACGCCTTTGACAAGAGTACATCTTCGACTTCTATGGTATAAGCTGCTACGACCGGGTGATGATATAGGATGGAGGCAATGGTATTCATAACATTTCTGTCAATTTAGCGCAAACATTTGTTCAAGCATATGATTTCCCGTCTATAAGTATCATATGCGGTCCACTATCTATAGTAGATGAGTAGAGCACCGCATAACCTGATGTCGGGCTCATAGGCGGTTTGTATTGTACCTGCTAATTGATCCCMCCCTGCCTCGAGAATTGAGGATGAATGTTATAAGTCAGGCAGAGAGACACACGTATAACCGAATAGTAGTTCGGGAATACGATGCAAACTCGGAGAGAATTTGAAGGGTTGAGTTGTTATATTGGGAGTCACGAAGGTTAGGTTAACAATTGGGTAAATTGCCATAATATCCACCTTTAGAAAATAGTAGGATTGTGTAATCTTAAGACAGGTAGCTAAGTCTTAAGCCATCGACAATATCCCTCTCCAACCCCCAGCAAACAGTCTGCTTCTTAACAAAGTTAAGTCGACTTCCTACATATCCATGTGTCTGCCGGGAAGACTCGTGAGCCCTATAGGTAGATTCATTAGTTCGATACGTTTTTCTGGGTCGCGCAGCAACTTACATCCGTCAATCTCCTCGTTGACAGTGTTCTTGATAGTGCACTGGTTTGCCTTGTCTACGGTCTGGGTCGCGATTCCGTTGCTGAGCAGGGACTTGGAATCCATAGCACGTTGAAGCGCGTCGCCCTTCCAGCCGAAGAGGTAGTCGCCGTGGGTGCCGTAGCCGACGCTGTCTCTGTAACGTTATGTGTTAGTAACGCTTCTATAAAAAGGGGTTTAGGGGCGGAAGGCGTGTCTCGGGAGCAACAACCCCTCGGCTAGCTCGACTAAGGGGCTATGGCTCCTGGACAAGCAAAAGGGGGATATGAAGAAGTCGACAATACGTACTCGTAACTCCAGACAAAAGGCTGAGAGCCGTCCGCGGGCCACTCGGCCTTGTTGTTGAATGGCGTGGTGTCCCACATCGTCTCAAACGCGACTTGTGGAACGCGAACCTGTAGTAGTACCGTTAGCTATCCTATCACGGAAATTCGGAGATCGTTCGGAAAGGGTTAAAACTGCAACAGAACTTGGTTTTCTACACACCGGGTGCGACGCCGGGCAAGGGCCGGCAGTAGTGAAGCCTCCCCTGTTCGTGTTGTACATGTGGTCTTGGTGGTTGGGGCTATCGAGGTTCTTGCCATCCCAGCATCTGATATGGTCAGTATAAGGAGTATAGTTAGGGTACGGGCTACTTACGCGGGAAAGTGGTGGATAGCCATGATGCCAGCTGGGCACTATAATGATGAAGATCAGCAATCACCTCTATAAGGATGTTAAGGTAATTAAGGCAGTCTCAGCGATGATAGGCTCCCGAGACAGGTAAAACAAGTGGGACAGGGGATTTCTAGTGTCACATACGGGCTGCTTGGGGAACTCGGCAGTCTCAGGGAATCTTGTCATGACGTCCTGCAGACAAGTGTAGCGAAGGCCTGGGTTGGTACCATCCTTGCTCTGGGGTGTACCAACGGTCATTCGGAAACCCTAGAGTCGTTAGACTGTTTTAATTATGTGGTCAGAAAACATACAGGCTTGAAAGCCGTGATCTTCTGGTTTCCGTTTGAGTTGAAGCTCTCTTGGATATAGTAAACGGTCATTCCGCCCTTGATGTTTCCCAAAAGAGCATTCGGGTACTGGGGCACCCGCTTGTACGTTCCATTGCGGGCCTTAAAGTAGAGGACTGCAGTCCAGTAGTTGGAGAAGTCCTCAGAGAAGGTGCAGGTCGTGCAAGTCGCCCTCTGGCTGACATCGGTGGTCGGGTCCATGGTCGCGTTGAAGCCATTGCCACCAACGATCTGGTGGAGATGGGCCGAAGGGATGACGCCTGGTTCGACTAGAGGGTCGAGTCGCTGAACGCTTAGAGTAGCGCAGCCGAATCGAAGATAGGCCTGGGAGGGCGCGGCAAGCCCAAGGGCGAGAGCAAGAGAAGACCCTTTCATCTTGATAATATCGATGTTGAATTCGATGTCGATGTTGATGATACGGCCCGGAGATGGTAAAGGTGCCGCAAGGCAGACAGCGCGGTTCCGGCCTGACTGACATATATAGAGAGTCGTGAATCAAGTCCTAAGTGGTTTTCGCTTATGCCGCGCCCGTCGGCAGAATACTCGGAGCTGGATTGTCTATTTCGAATTCATCCAGAGGAGTGTAATTACGGTATAAGTCTATACAATTACTAGAACCGCTCACCTGTGTCACCGAACTATAACAACAAGAAGAACGCCGCGCGAATGACGTACTTTACCTATAGAATGAGCAGTTGGTCCGCATTGGCAGCGGATTTGGAATTATTACGAGAACACTGTATTTAGAAATACGGCAGTTAGATGATTGGATTCAGTCCCTACACTCCCGGGGGCCTCCGTTCCGAGCGCCGAATTCAGGTAGCCACAATGGATGTCACATCCATCACCATATCTCCCGTCTTACCCCTGGCTGCCACCGGACCTAAATAGCCCCCTCCACTCTACGCGCCCTCCGACTGCCGGCAATACCATTCCGTTCGGCAAACACTAACACACAGATATGCATCGAAGTTACACACTAGATTCAACGTAGAATAGTTGCACGAATAGCTGTTATGTCTATCTAGCTGCCTAGATAATCTAGCTTATACCGCCTATTCCAGACCCCTTGTTATGAAGAGCTTTATAGACAAAGGAGGTATATGTGAAGACCTGAGTTTAGTGTAAATGGTAAATATCAGTTGATAGGCCAGTTCTCCCTTTGTAATACACGCGTAAGCCATAGGAGTAACAAGGAATCATAATGTGCCAGGGGGAGAGTAAGGAGAACAGTTTCGGGGGGCAACAGAGATAGAATCTACCTATATATTGGTTACTACCTTCTGTATCTGCAATTTATCCCCTTTGGTTCGAGGACTTGGCACGGTAGGCACTTTTACCACCCCGTTATAGAATTACATTATACTATCTTTTGAAATTATTCGTTACAGCTACCTGTTCTATCCTTAGTCGAGAAAGATCACAGCGCAAAGATGAAGCATACTAGACTGTAGAACACCGATTGCTATTTTGGGGAATAAGTCGACTAGAAAGGCAGAAACGCTTTCTGGCCCTCCCATCTTCAACACATCTAACCTACAGCATTTCGACTTTTTCTCGCTTAGTAAACATAATACATAGCAGAACAACACACACTAGACGTCTGTTTTAACGTGCAGCGGAGGGCGGGACTGCTCTTGTGCGTCTCCAGTACTTCCACCGACAGCTCGCTGAGACTCGGTCCCGCATGCCGATTGATCGTAGTTCGGCATTGAGTATCCTGAAGAGTTCGAGTGGTGGCTCCTCATAGTGAGACGAGTCCAGAGGAGGCGACGATACGCGCGGTCCTTGTCCGTAGGAGAAATCAAGAAGCGGTATGACGGTAACATGCTGAGAAGCACGGATATTAGCAGCTCAAGGTAGCTGTACAAGTTGGTGAGATTCGAGTTCTCCTGGTACAGCTTTACCGTCCGCACTGTTTCGAACGCGATGGTGACGATTGCAAGACTGCAAATGGCCGACACCGCTAGTCTTTGTGCCGTAGGGATTTGCAAGCGCCAGATCACAGGCATTGGAATCCCTACCACTATAGAGAGAAGTAGGTAAGTATCTTGTTTGCGAATCCCCCCTGAAGAACAAGAAGTTCAGGAAGACTGGACTAACCTATAAGGTCGGATGTAACGTTGAAGAAGTAGGCTACCCAGATCACCCTTGATTGGAGCATCGCAACGTAAGGCGTTTGACATTGCTCTATGTAGATTGTTAGGACGAACGACTCTACACGAGTTACAAAGTTATACTATACTGACCGTAAGAAAATAGATAACGCGCACTGCCGCACTGTCCATAGACTCCGATGAGGCACAGCCCATAGCAGATAACGATATAAACCATAGCCCCTAACCAGATACGATTGTAACTACCGCGTCCACCGAAAATCATCCTGTAGAGGAACATGAAGGAGAATTTGACACAGAAGAGCGAAGTCCAGAAGAGCATTTGGCTTGCTACGTTCCATCTACGCAGTGTAATAGTCATGTCCGCGAACTCGGCTACGGGAGGTACCGGAGCCTCGCCTATCAGAATCGAGGAATACCGGTAGCTTAGCGGTAGAGAGATTGTCGAGCAAATCATACAGACTATCATGAGAAACCAGGCCAAGGCTCCAAACAAGTCGTCCAGGTGGAAACTCTTCAATATGGTGATTCGGATGAGCAACCGCCCGCAGAGCAGCAAGGTCGACACACCGGAAAACACCCACATCACGGCCTATATGACGGGCTCAGTTATCAATCTATATAACTTACAAATCTAGGGTCAAATATGCCATATTTATTCATTAGGTGTTGAGGTGCACATACCAATAGGCCGTGTTGCGTGATGCCTTGGCCAGCGTCGTCGGACATTATAGTAGGCGATAAGGGATCGATATACCTATGGATATGCGTGATATTGGTTGCTGCCTTGAGTCGTGAATGAATTAGGAAGGGGGTAAGTAGGAAGGTCCTTCAAAGTAATAGAGAAGCTTCCAAGTCCGTAGGCTCGATCGCTGCGACCGAGAACGAACGGGACAAAGGCTACCTCTACCTACCTAAGCTCCTAAACTCCCAAGCTGCCCAAATAGGAACATAAACAGCCAAATAACAAGGGCTTGTACTTAGTACGTGTTTATAAGGCATCGCGGCGACTAGTTGACTACCGACTCCCGGGCTTTGAGCCATAATGCCGGGTCATTGCCACGGCTACCTATGAAGGTAGCTATCCGAAATGTCTCAGAACGGAGATATGTTGACGCCCGAGATTCATGAAAAGCATGCCAATCAATATATGCTGTCGATCTGCGTGCTACATGCCTAAGTCGCCGGTCGATGGTATATTAGTGGCGCCCAACCCTTGCATTGTGCTACACATCTAACAAAGAACCAACAAAGGCAACCCCCAGCCAATGATGAACAAAACCGCGATAGTGTCGGTACTATATACCCAAGGTAACGGCCATGTAATGCGGCTCTACCGAGGTTGCGCGGGGATGTAGTGATTTCTTTTTCTTGCGAACTAGAAGACACCAGACCAACCATCTACTTTTCTTCTTCTGGAGTATCCTAATTAAGACGAAAGTTCTACAGGCTTTGCACGAAAATGGCAGACTATCCCTCTCGTGTTGGGCCTAAGACCATTGCGACGGTTGACGTGTCTCCTTTTACTACAGAGGCTAAGCGCCTCCCTGACTCAGAACGCCTCAAAGCGGGGCAGGCTCTGGTCGAAGCCCTCCACGATTTGGGCTTCGTCAGGGTCACGGGCCATGGAATCAAGAAGGGCGAGATTCGGGAAGCCCTCGCTTGGACCAAGAGGCTTTTTGATTTGCCCAATGAAGATAAGATGAAAGCCCCCCACCCCCCTGGGCCGATGCCGCATCGTGGCTACTCAGGAATTAGCAGGGAAAAGGTTTATTCACAGGCTGAAGTGGATGCCCATGACACCGCCGGCAACAATGTTGGGCAAGAGTTGCGTAAAATATCTGATTTCAAAGTATGGGAAGTAGATCTCTCGGAATCTTCTTGTTATCAGTTGAATGTTAACTGTATATCAGGAAAGTTATGAGATCGGAAGTGAGCATGATCCCGTGCAGCAAAATATCTGGCTGCCCGATGATGTACTCCCAAATTTTAGCAACTACATGAGTTCCCTCTATGAGAAGCTGGCTGGCGTAAGCTTGATTCTACTTGAGGCCATCGGCATTGGTTTAGGTCTCAATGGAGAAGAACACGCGGCCCTTATTAGGTTAATCTCGAAACATCAGTGTCAATTGCGTCTTCTGCACTACCCTCCCATCACCAAAAATAAGTTGCAGAATGATTTGATAGCGCGTTTGCCATCTCATACCGATTGGGGGTAAGTTCATCGATTATGCTGCATTACCCGTGAACCATTGGGCACTTCTAATACTCTGTTTATCATAGCACATTCACATTGCTTTTCCAAGACGACCGCGGGGGCCTCGAACTCAAAGAACCCCAGTCAGGAAAATACCTTCATGCGGAACCTGAGGGAGGCACTTTCATATTGAACACTGGCGATATGCTTCAACGCTTTAGCAATGGTATGTATAACACTGTTGTCCTTGATAAAATCCGAGCGCCCATATAATTAATATGCTTTAATCTAGACTACTTCATTTCTCCTCTACATCGCGTATCGGTACCCGACCCTGATACGGTACAAGAGACGGGAATTCCTGCTCGCTACTCGATTCCCTTCTTTGTGGCCCCCGAATCTTCTCACACGATAGCGACGTTATCACGCTTTGTCACAGCTGAAACTCCCGCCAAGTACGAACCAGTCAGATTTGACGAGTATGGTTCGCTCATCAGCAAGTACCAGTATGCCAAGGAATAAGGGCGAAGGTGCTCTTGGCCAAGCGGTGATTAGCCTGGGAGTTTTTAATTGTGTATCAAAATGGTGTTAGTCCCAGCCTTAGAAGAAGAGCCCCCCGACCCACTACGAAGAGATGGTTTCCTTAGGACTTGTCGACGGCTTGATCCGAAGATGCTTGGATAGACCTGTTGGTGGGACAAGACCTGAGATAACCCAGGCAAAGGACAGGTTTCTACATGTATATCGTCACTATAGGCAGATAGATTGGGCCCCTCGCGTAGTAATATCCTTTCAACACCCTTAAGCCTCCCGTATGTGCGCATCATAATACCCCCGTTCGAGATGATCACTAAGTCTGTCTTGTTTCACAATCTGTGTACGAATAAGGTCTAGAACTCTCCTAAGCTTCATAGTACTGCTAACAGAGCAAGCCATATGATGTTTCATAAATTTCGACATTTTTCTTTTCTCTGTGATTGGGATAGTAAACAAGAAGGTTACTATGAACGAGTGTAGCCTAATTATCATCCAGCCCACGATAGTTTCAGTTTCAACGCAATATCGCATGCTACACGCACAAGTCTTCCCGAATCTATGGCCCATTTGAATATGGTGTCGGCAAGTCACCCTCGTCGATACTGTCCCAGTAAGCATTTGTGTCAACTGTGAGATGGCCGTTGTCTGTGACTTCCTGGCTGCCGAGAGGATTAGCTAGTTCGCAACATGTTGTCTCGGAAGATTTAAGGGTCTTACTCGACGTCAGGCATTCGCTTTTCCATTCCAGAAGTGTCTATACGGCACATTAACATATATATTGAGTCAATGTGGTTGTTTGCATCCTAGGTTACATGCCGCTCAGGGGAGTAGCCATGGCAGCAAGACCAAATGCAATCAAAGTAAAAACAAGCTTCATGTTGATATGGAGTGCCGTGGTATGGTATGAGTAATAAGAAGTGAAGATAGAAAATCGATCCACTTCAAGAGCCTATGATAGCGTAGATAGAAGTTCACAGTACACAAGAGTAGGGAGTAGGTAACGGATTATTACGGCTGTTGCCCTTGTTATATGAGTTTGGAGCATAGATTGTACACCAAGCTTCGGATCCCACAGGAAGATAAATATTCCCTGCAAATAAAGCTTGAGCCGCAGGAAGATTTTCGGTATGTCGTGCCTCCATCACAGCCTAGTGTGACCTCATATCCACCCCCTTGCAAGGTTGAACTCCCACAAAGATAAGAAATTGGAAAGGTGTCTGTCAAACGAAGACTCGGTCTAATCGATTTTCTCTTTGGCTACAGTTCCCCCAACTAGCTGTAGGCTCTCGAGTTGTACCAAGATGAATAGTCTGTATGATTCATATTGCCATCTTGGAATATATTAAAAGGAGAAACAGTGGTAAGCTATATCAAGCCCCCGAATTCCCAAAAAGAAAAATCCTCAATGTTCTGGGTACTCGAAACAAGTCTTCCCTGATCTCACATTTCTCCTCTTAATCCTCGATTACATCTCGAGCCTTGTGCTGAGCCCCATTCAACTTCTGAGATGAAGGAGCAAGTCAGGAGATCCCTCTAGAGGATGAAACAATGCTTGAAACCGAGACTCTGATATCAAGCCAACACTCGGATAATACGCACATTTCAGTACTTACTAGGCTCACAAGGAAACACGGGTTTCACCGTATGGTGAATTATGTCCTTACTGTCGCTCTTATGAAGAAGATCCTTTTAATGCTTGCTCACATACATCACTTAACCTCTGCACTAGAAGCCGCAAAGCCAGGCTCTGGAGTTACTCATCTCAACCATACCAAATGGTCGCCTTTTAGCCCAAGCGGCGGTGGCCCTCTCGAATATGTCGACAGCAACTGGACTGCGTTATTACGTGGTAAGTGTAGTCCCGACCTAATGGTGAATGAATATAGCATCGTTACTGACACTTCCGGGATCTAGTGGGCATGATGGGTCTCACCGAGGAAGAGACACGTCGGACAGGGGCCCCTCTAGATGCAGTGCGCCTACCGCCAGAGAGCGGTGGTGGCTACATGGCGTACCTTGCCAGCCATCACCATCTCCACTGCTTATACATTCTCCACCAGAGCCTTCATCAAGACTACTACCGGGCGCGCAGCGTGGTGTGGGATATGAGTGCCAAGAGGCGGCTGTCGCACTGGGACCACTGTATCGAGGTGCTGCGTCAATATGTGGTATGCAACGCCGACACCACGGTCGTGACACATAACTGGTTCGAGCAAGTCGACGTGCCGGTGGCGTCTCAGGAGAACCCACGCCGCTGTGCTGACTGGGATGCCCACTTCCGCTGGCAGCTCGACCGCCAAGTCCCTGCACCCGGGGAACCAATCTCCAAGCCCCCGGACGCCGTGGAACGTCCGGTGCTGCCCGTAAAGCCTCCCCCGGAATACCTGTCTATGCATCTTTTGGGGTAGGCATCTCTCAATATCCCGAGAGGTACCATATATGCGAAGCATTCCGGGGAATCAAGGACGATGATTCAATCCAGATATTGCGGGATTTGTCTCACATCGCGGGTAGTTGCAAGGGTATACGCCACGGGGGGCTCTACCCGAAAAATACCATTTCTTTTAATCTTCTGCAGGAGCCTCTTGGTCCTAGGAAGCATATTGTCGATCGGAATGCGACGTCGTTGGGTCTGGTGAGCTTTAGAAGGGACATCTCGTAATGCTATTGGGAGGCGTCATGCTGTGTGGCATGATTCTGAAGTTGCCGGCAACATTGGTGTGGCTGCCTTTAAGCCACTGATGTAGAGTAGACGTTATGTGATTTTCCCCGCTCAGTCCTCACTATATCTTCATAAGCTATCGTGAATTAAATATGTCGGTTGACTTGCGTAGAACATCCTCAAAATCAGGACGTTTTGTGTCTTTACATAAGAGCTTCAATATCAACCAGGAGATTGGAAACATAAATCAACTCAAGCTTTTTCCATCTCCTCCTATGTGGTTTCCTCGCTCTTCACGCAGCAAATCTCAAACAATGAGAGACTATATTCAGGGCACAACAAAAGAGGAGGGCGCAGCTGCTAAAACGGAAACATACTGGGAGTGTGTAAGTGAAGTCACTACCTCCTACATGTTATGCCTCATCTAGTCCTTGACTAACTCACTTAAGTGTAACTGCAAATTCGCACCACTCCTATACGTTATTGATACTCACTGTCCCAACTGTGAGCGGCAACGGTGCTCGTCCTGTGAGGTATGGACTAAAAAGGAAAATGTTAAATGAATGAATGAGGATCTCCCGAGGGGGATCACCAATCGTGGGATCTGAGAGTATAGGACACTCGTAATGATGGCGGTCGGATTTGTTAGATATTGCTATGGATGTGGTTTAATTTCTCAGTAAAGTCAACTAGCGTTTGGCGAAAACAGTCTCTACAGCTGTGTATCAAGGTTGGCCAGATACAATAGGCATATTATACCTGGTACTGACTTGGTAACAACCCAGTTATGAATATACTGATACACTGGTGTATCTATTGAAGAAAGAAGTTTCCTCTCATAAGTGCCGATTGAAGAATCACTATAGCGGACATGCTTATCACGTGATCTACTCGACATCCCGTGTGGGGATTACCTAAAACATGTAGGTACATGTACATATAGGTACCTAGGTACATACTAACAGCATCAAAATCTGCTTTCGAGACTCACAACTTATATCGCCCTCTACACTTTTGCCAATGGCTTCAGAACTGATAGACAGGCGAATTAGGTACCTAGGCAGGTCGACTACGTACTTGGTACGTGAGATAACGCTACCATGCCATCAAAGCTGGAAACAATATTGCCCAAGTTTAAAAGCACACAGCTGAAGCAGCTTGCATTCCTGTGTGGCGCAAAAAGCTCGGGCAGGAAAGCGGAACTCGTTGAACGTCTTGTTGCTATCGCCAATGAGCGCTTTTCCGAGCCACCTAAGACCAGTGGCCAGAAATTGATCCTGAGTATCGACCTGGGCATCCGGAATCTGGGATACAGCCTACTAGCACCCGCCACCTCACCGCGATCATCCAAGCTTCGCTCATCTAAGGCTCTAACCGCGAGTAGCTTGCGCCAACCGCCGCGCATTCACCTGCATGCCTGGCAGCGACGGGAGCTGGTAGAGCCTTCCCTTGACAAGCCAGACGATCCCGAACGCTACAGTCCGGCCTCATTAGCCATTGCCGCGGACCGGCTGGTGCGGCGGGATCTACTACCCTTAAAACCGACGCATGTGCTGATCGAGCGACAGCGATGGCGCAGTGGAGGGGCCTCCGCGGTTCAGGAATGGACACTGCGTGTGAATACGCTCGAGGCTATGTTGCACGCGTCGCTACGCACGTTACGAGAACTGGGTCATTGGGACGGCGAAATCGCATCTGTTTCGCCAGACAAGGTCACGAAGTTCTGGCCAGCGCCGCTAACGACGGCGAGTGGAGAGGACACTCTAAAGACTAAGGGTAGTCGGTCTAGCAAAGGAGTCGTGGGGGAAGCGCGGAAGGCAGCCAAGTCGCAGCTGAACAGCAAGAAGCACAAGATCGGCGTCCTGACCGGCTGGTTGGCGGAGAAGCGTGGAAGTGAAATCATCATACCCGTGAATCACGATACTGAGGACGCTATTAAACAGTATCGTGGGAAGCTAGTCCGCGCTCGCAGGTCGAGGACTGCGGACAAGGATTTAGTACAGGACGCTGGAAGCAAGAAGCTTGATGATTTGACTGATAGCCTCCTGCAGGGTGTGGCATGGCTTAAATGGGAGGAAAATAAAGCGCTCCTCCTCAGAGAGGATGGGATAACGAAGCTCTTGGACTCGGACCTCTTGGATGTCCAGGAGGCTAGCATGCTCCAGGATGACGTATAAAATAAGCGCTCAATTGCAATTGTACAAATAACCATCTATGTTCAAATCAAGGCCCGACAGATGATGTTGTCAATAGAAGGACCCATTGTCTATTATCCAGCATGTAGTTCCACTAAAATTTGCCCGAGCCCGTGAAGATTGGGGTATAACAGGCCCGGCACAACTCAGGATCAACCACTCCCTAAAAACAATCCACCTCTGCTTCCCACTACGACTTCCCCGGCAGACTATTTACAAAAAGACGACACTGGTCAATCCCGTGGCCAGGAGGGCAGCGGCAGCGAAAAGGAAGGGTTGAGGCTCGGTAGCCATGCCAGCGTTGCCGGAGGGAGTCGCAGAACTGCTAGCTCCACTGCAACAGAAGTAGCCATTAGCAAGCATGTCTCAGTAACTATAAGAATAAGGAATACTCACGTAGTGCTGGTGGAGTCACCAGTGGTGCCGGACGAGCTGCCAGTTGGGGTAGCAGAAGCGGAGTTGGGACCAGAGGCAGAAGCAGTACCGGAAGAGTGGGCAGAAGAGGTCGAGGTAGGGAGGTCGGCAACAGTCACACCCTGCTCCAGGCACTTGGAGGAGTACACCTCGTAGGCCGCGGGCAGAGTGTCCTTGTGGCAGTTCTCAGTCAGGTTGCCCTGGACAGCATGCTGAAGAGTGCCGCAAACAGCCTTCAGGTCGGACGGGTTCTGCTGAACTCTATATGCACCATCGCGATTAAATTAGCTCCATTGTCTATACTATAATGAAGAATTCCTCGCTCATTTCCGAGCATATCTCAGACCAAAACCAACGTACCCGAGGGCAGCCAACAGACAGGCGGGAGGAAGAGCGTAGGCGACCTGGGCGGAAGCCAAAGCGGCGGTGAAGATGGCGAAAGCACGCATTTTGATGGAGTTGGTATCGGTATCGCTCGAGTAGAACTGAAACAAATCGGGGAATCTGGCGAGAAATGCAAATGTAACACGGGCTCGAAGTCGTACGCGCCGAATTGAAGATCGAGTTGATTGGGAATACGCGGGAGCAACACAGTTATCGCGGATTGTCTAAATAGAAAGGAGTGGATACTTTATAAATGAATGACGAGATCGCAGCGTAAAGAATGACTGCGAGTTCTCAATGGGAAAGGATTGAAGATGAGGTACGATGGTGATGGTGATGATGGTAAAAGGAATGACCGCGCCGCAGATGTTCGCTCTCTCCTGAATTCAATCCTCGAACTTGACCGACATGGGTCTCCGGTCCTTGTCAATTCAGGGAAAACGTCGGGGAAATTTAAGTGTAAGCATGCATGTGGTCCTAGATACAATGTACCTTTGTACATAGATAACACGGACTGTTTGACCAAAACCACCAATCAGGTTTAGCGTGTAACGAGCCGTCTCAATCATTTAGATCTCGTTATTCTTGATTCCTTATCGCATAGGAACACAAGCTGCGTCCAACTACATATAGACAAGCCCTATGCCAGTAGTCGTTTAGACAGAACATAAAAGGTAGGGGAAGGCCCTCATTTCAGAAGCAGGTTACCTTGCGTTGTACACATAATTCAAGACGAAAGATCATTTAACATCGGTATGACTTACAGCTATTGAACACTTAGTCGCTACATGTATGTACAGAGCGGCAGCCAGTATTACATAACGCCACTTTCAACTCGACCTTATAATGACGTGATTGTGTAACAGCTCTACTCCAAAGTCCCTCAAAGACTTGAACTTTGAATCTGGTATTGAGCTACACCACGCTCAAAGATCATATTGATAGCATATCATTAAGAATACATCAAGGCTATTCTATGTGTGGTATTGAGCCAATCCAATCAACTGGCTGATAACAGCCTGCAGGCATAGCTCTAAGATAAACGAAAACCTCGATTATGAGGTAGAAACGCGCCGCAGCATAGAGAAGAATTGAGGCTAGCCAGACACCATTAAAAAGAAAATCCAGTCTAAACCCCCGGCGATGCGATCCTAGGATTAGGTAAACAGTATGGTCGAAAGCGGCGGTTCAGCAACCATTATAATACAAGATATCCTCCAGAGATCTCGTTCTAGCTCAGTGGGGAATTCGAAGTTCCATGCGAGGAAATGCAGACCGGAGAATATAAACGAGCTCAGAAACACCGGGTATAGACATACATCCCGACGCAGGCCCCCCGTGGAAGAGAAGCTGTTGGGGAT
Source organism: Hypoxylon sp. E7406B (assembly GCA_000931505.1). Classification (NCBI taxonomy): domain Eukaryota; kingdom Fungi; phylum Ascomycota; class Sordariomycetes; order Xylariales; family Hypoxylaceae; genus Hypoxylon; species Hypoxylon sp. E7406B. The sequence goes on along the minus strand of JYCQ01000273.1, from coordinate 31,915 downwards.
CCTCCGAATTTCAATAGAATTGGTGAAGTTCGCGAAGTTTAAGTTATTCCAAGCAAACGACTCTCTCCACCAAGGGATCCGAGAGGCGCTTGGGTTGTGGTGACGCCACACATGGTCAAGAGTTTGCTGACTAACGTTGAAGACGACGGGCATAGCAACATCCACAGGCTTATGCCACCATAATAAGTAGGTAGAGAGCGAGCGCGTATATAGTAAAAGCAACGGTGGACAGCTCAGGGGTAGGCCAGTCCCCCATCTTCCCAGGCACTGAAGCCCGAAGTAAACGGCCTGCCAGCAAGCAATCAGTTTCACGAGCCAATCGCTCTTACTTTTCTCATCAATCATGCGTCGCGTTAAGCAATCCTCCTCGAGAATCCTTGCCTGAATAAGAGTTCGCAAAATGTCGATCTCGATGCATATCAGAGGGGCTGCTTCCGTCTCCTCCAGATTCATCGATGAGGCGTCAGTGGCGCCGCACGCTGTCGCTAGCGGGCTTGCCTCGTAGCCAAACTCCTCCCATACGCACAAAAGTAGACAGTTTTCGATCCTAGTTCTTAAAGCCATGTTCCTTCATTATCTTGGCATCGTGTCGCGCATCCCACCAATTCACAAAAGCCACGCTGACCACAACCTCAGGGAAAGAAGCAAGGAGTGTAAGGACGCATGTCCAGACGAGCTCGAGTGTCCCGCGGAACTCAGACTCATCGACCCATCCTACAATTTCCGCGGGGCATGTGACCTGATATCCAAGCTCTTTAGAAATATGATTTAAGAACTTTGTCGTGTTCGTTACGTTGTAGATGAATCGCATTGTCTTGGGAGACCCAGTCACGCCTATTCCTGCAGAGGATAGACACGGAGAGAATCTCAACAGGGACGCATTGAGAATACAAGAAATCGCCCTTCTCCATCATTCCAAGTTATTTTAGCCTAGTTTTCCCAGCGTTGTACAAATTCGAGATGGACTCACTGCGCCCTCGCGATATAAATAGAATGAGTCGTGCTACCCCATCGACAGGGGTCTCGGCAACACCTGTTTGCAGCTGCTCGACCTCAGCATGGATATTTGCGCGGCATCAAACCGCCGTAAGTAACCTGTTGATATTTTGATGGACGCCAAATAACTAGTAAAACAGCTTATTCATATAATTCTCACTTCTATTCTATTTCAAAAGGCTATGGTGATACTGAGCAGATGTTGTATATATTGTTAGAATTTGCCATTCATGTAAGTTTGACTTCTGTCTGTCTGGGCTAATTACAACCGTGTTCCCTTAAAGTGTAAAGATTTCATTGGTTATGATCGTAAGTAGTTGTATTACGCTGATGATTGTTACATCAAAAGAATCACTCCCTTCTTCTCGTTGCTCATTATCAATTTTTCATATTGAGTAATATGTCATGTTTAGTTAAGAAACCTAGATCAAAATGATACTTCCCCTTTGTTCGCCTGCGTAAAGGGATTACGTACAAGGACTTTAGTTGCTGTTTCTTCCTCTAGGTTAATGTAATATCTGAAAGTAGCAGATATAAGGCATTTCACCCGGTTCATATGTTTGCTACCTGTAGCTAAGGGTCAAGAGTGACTTTATTCCCATTTGCATATATCCCGTCCCTTTATACGAGGTGTGGACGTCAACCGACACATCTCACTTCAAAGCACCGTACCAACTGGAGTACCATAAGTTTAGCGATCTATAGATACAATATACGTCAAATTTGGTATGTGTTAATATACACCTACCAATGTTTTTTTCCGTGCATCTACCAATCTTGGAAGAGACGAAATCCCGCAACCAAGGTGCCTAGAACATGCCGCCGAAACCCGCTAAAATAGCCATTTCATCCTTAAGGCACATGTTCACTACATTGCTTTCGCGGCGCATTCAGTCTCAACTCCTGGAACAGCGACATTGGATAATATCATCTGCCTGTTCCAAACACACTAAAACATCCACAGTCGTTAGGTTGAAGCTCTTTCCAACCTCCTCTCTTCTACCACTCTTCCATTCGCCGACTAAGTCTTTCGCCAACCTTCTTCTATTCATTATTTGTCTTTCGCCCTTCATCGTCCTTACTAACATGGATTCCCGATCCTCATCTTACCATAAGGGATATCAAAGAGGCCTTTGAATTAGCCAGCACTGAGGACATCACCAACGCTTACAACACATTGAAAGGGAACGACCTAAAGGGTGGTATCATTACCTGGTGACTTCAACTGCCACACGGCGAAGATCATTATACCAACGACAGCACATCACCAACTCAACTTCCCTTCTTCACCTCGCCACGCACATCTCTTGCGACTTGCCTAGTTGATGTTCGTCACACACAATCACAGCGACGTCCGTATCTTTCCCTTCGCCAACCTCCACTACTCTTCTGTCGACTACCCCCTTTTCATCATAATCCTACTCTACAGTCTATCTTACCCTTGTCGCCGTTTCATCGCCGACACTGTAGAGCAGACAGCATTGTCTCTCATGCAGTCGGCGGCCTATAGTTACCAACAATCAGGTGGTCCTACACTACTACGACACGACCGCCCAACAGGCTCATCTCCGACTGGGAGTCGGCCTCCGACCATCACTATTCTTCTCATCAATAACGCCGCCTCGAGACCTACTAATCACACCACCTGTCGCTGGGGATCTGGTCTTACCCGTATACCTAGCCCGCACTTTCCTACTACTACCCCTATTACCTATACCCACTCCCCAACACAACGACCACGAGATATCCTAAGGGAAAGGTACAGGCTTTATTTCACCTCATCGCGCTATCCAGACAGGGTGAGACAGTTCAGTCTGTGGAAGACTATTGAAGTATGTCTTGCTTCCTATCACCTTCTTTGTTTGCATCACAAGGTATAAATTGACTAACAATTCTCTTAGTGCAGCGAGGCCAGCAGCCATGGATCTTCCCATTTGCATAGAAACAGCCCAGCTGGGCGATGCAGCGGCCATCGTCAAGATCGCCGTCAAAGCCGCGCCCCTACAATACGTGAACGCGGGGATTCCCATGACCGAGAATCAGTTAGAGGAAACGCTCCTAAGCGCATGGAGCCCGAATATCGTGAAGACCATTCTCGTGCACCCAAAGAAGCACACCATAGTAGCCAAAGACCACTATAACAACATTGTAGGGTTCTGCACAGTGTCTTTCGAAGAAACATGCCCATTCAACCTAACTATGGACGACAGTAAGGAATGGGCATCGATTGACGCCCTTTACGTCGACCCAACTGCCCACCGGCGAGGAATTAGGAGTAGTTTGCTGGAGGCAGTGGAGTTAGTCGCCAAACAAAAGGGGAGCGCAAAGATTTGGCTTACAGTACTTGAAGGCAACGAAGCAGCACTGAACTTGTACGAGAAGTTAAGATATGTCGTGGTGGGGAGTACGGACTTCTCGCCTGAATTTGGAATTCCTAATGACTATATCATGGTAAAGTATTGCGAAGCAGAATGATCAAAGATGATACCCACTGTATTCCTTGAGAATGCGACATGAATCGCGGCAACTATGCCGGCTCAGGAGAACGAGTTTGTGTGTGTTCCCTGCTGCTCCATGAGGAAGCAGACTCTCCAGCGACGGGTGACGTTAAGATAATCGCGATTATAATGAAGCAGGGCAATAAACACGCTCTGAAACAGGGTTCTCAGCTCACCACAGAGTTGACAAGGCCCGTCATCGAGCCACCAAAGTCCATCAAGGTTCTCCATCCTAGGGAGGTGGGGGTGCTTTGTGAAGTGATTATTGAGGAGATACAAGGGAGGGAGAACCGTGTAATTAGGAAAGAAATAAAGACAAGATAGCCAAAAGCATGCCATGATATGATGTGGTTCTGAGGACAACATTGAGTTGCTCGATAAATTCAACTTGTTCAACATCATGATGTATGTATTTTCACATAATATGATCTATAACGAGAGGCTCAAATTCCGAGCACAGTAAAGCCATCATAGGCAAAAAGCCTATCGTATTAATCCATTACCACATCACTTTATGAGTCCAACCTAACTCCTGGCGACGGACCGACCCTTAGTTTCCCCAGCATAGGTCCCCCTAATGTATATGAGATAGCTACCCAAAAAGCCCTTATCAAAAGAGACGTTTCCCATGCCTTTAGCCCGCCCCATGTTATCGTATATTACAGGAAGTAACTAACTTGCCGAAGTCCCCTCTCCTGATATAGATCCGCTCGGCCCCGGTACTGTTGGTGATTGGGGCAATATCTGGCTTTCTCGTGCTGCCGCTGCGGGCCAAGGAATCGCCTCCAGCTCCGAAGGCTCCTGCAAAGGAGCTTCCAGCTCGGACTTCTTCCTTACGTATACAGCCCCCTGAGCGCCGCTTGCACCCGGCGTGCCGTGCAACTCCGGCTTCAGCACGTAAATGCCTGTCCCGCTGCTTCTCTTCCCCGGTAGGGGCCCCTCGAGCTCAGATCGCGTCGCGCCTATCCCGGCGTCTAGCTCCGGCTTCTCGTAACCTTTGTGCCCGTCCTCGTGAGTTTGATGTGTACCGTCTGCATCAGCTTGTCCGTCGTTCAGTCCCTTCCGGCGATCCCGTCTGCGGCGCAAGTAGAAGATGAAATAGCCTAATCCGGCAAGCGCGATTGCCCCTAGGACGCTCCCGATGACAGAGCCGATAATGACACCGTTCGATACTGACCCCGAGTCCCCGCCCCCGGTCGTATTTTGCTGCAGAGACCCGGAAGAGGCAGCGTTACTCCCGGATATTGGGGTTGTTGGGGCGGAAGCTGGAATAGTGGACGCTTCCATAGTCTGGCCCCAGAGAAATACACCTGTGGCTGACGCCGTCAACACGATGTCGCTTGCTGGTAGCGAAACCGGCACAAGCACTGCGGCACTATCCGATGAAGTAGAGAAGAACTGCGTAATATTACTGTAGCCAAACGTAATTATACTATACGGGTGGCAGCTAGAATCTGTAAATTCGGTGACAATGAAAGCACCCTGGCTCAAGGTAGCCATACACATGGGAGGACTCCCAACCCATGACAGGCCACTATCTGTGTTAGTTATCAGTCAAATGAACTACACGGGTAGATTCACGTACGTAGGACAACACCACACTCCATCCGGGGATAGTGCGCTAGCAGCGGTTGTCATACCCAGGGGACAGAAGTGGGCTGGGGAGTAGGTGATCTGCGGCAAACTACCATAGTAGATTGATGTGGTATAAGAACTTGGGTAGCAACCCTGTGCAGTGCTGCTGATGCATACACTTTCTAAAAACGCCCCTGCATTGCAATCGGTCGTCACGGTACMCCTGCCATAAATGAAAAAGCTGCTGCACTCGGGCGGCGGTGTAAATGTTGTCGTTAGGGGAATCGTTGAGGCATAAGTGGGCGTGGTAAAAGCTGTCCCGGTGCTGGCTTCCGTCTGTGACATAGCTCGCTCTTGAGAACTACGCTGTTTCACCAATAAGACAATAGAGCCTCGCCGAAGGCGTGAAGATCAAGTACTCACCTATATCTGAATATATATACACTTGTACTCCCTCTATGTTCGTCGTCGCGTAAGGATAAGAGGACTAGTAGAGATGACTGCATTAAAACAGGTAAGAGACGGAAAGAAACTGAATTGCGCGAAGAGACAAGATCCATCTGATAAGCTTCATCGGGAGTCTCAATGAATTCAACCTATGGCATGATGCGTTAAGTAACAATATGCGGCACGAGTTAGCTCCATATAAATGGCTGGCTGGTGTTTTGGGATTCAATATTGCAACGCTCTCCTCACCCCCTTTCAGTGATACTGCATACTACCGTACATGTATACACCTATATTGGAATGCAAAGGCCGGTGCCGCTCGTTCAATATGATCAAATGGACCAATGTTCTCGTCAGGATGAATGCGGCTCGTGACTTCATTAATTAGGTACCAAATGTAGATTGAATACAACAGAAGATGCCGGCCGTTTCATGTAGGCTACTGGTATCTCCTAATTAGAGAGGACCTCTCCCTCGACTGTGCGAAGACTACGCCAATTACAAATAGACAGTCGCTTGGATGCAGCGTGCTGCTTGATAAGGGCACATGGCAATTAAAACGAATACCATTAGGACCACCAGGAAATTACTTCAGAAACACCACTGTCGTTGTTGTTTGCATTGTCAGAGCAACGCTCTTTACGGAGAAGTCAAGTCACATCATCAATAATCAAGCTACACTGTTGTTCAGAAGATCTGTATTGATCTATGTGTGGCATGCATCCGTGAGGATGTCGCTAAGTAGTACATGTAGTTGAAGGTTCTCGTCTCCCCGTTCGCTCGGGGGGAAATGCCGAAAATGCTAACCCCGTCCATCATCAATCCATGTGATGCAGCAGCCGGAACACCGCCTCTTTTGCCGGGATCTTACTTTCAAGACGAAGATCCGATTGAAGAAAAAAAGGTCATCCTAAAGGAGCAGAAAAGAAGTGAAGTGCAAAAAGGCGAATATGTACAATGCAGAAAAAATTGGCCAGAGGGAAACCCTGTCCTCTCGCCCGCTGAATGAAGGCGTATGTACCCGGAATGTTAAAAACTCCTGCTTGGAGAATGCTTAGTTAATAGCTGATAACTGCTTAGAATGCGAAACCACCGAAGCCGGTGCCCGATCGGCGGACGCGCTCACGTCGTCGGCGCATGCTAAGAGTGTTGCTGATGCCGGGGCTGCACTTCGTGCCAGCCGCCATAGGCATGACTGCACTCCATTGCCCGGAAGCGCATCGCTGGAAGGATGAGCCATCTGCTGAGCAGGCCCAAGCACCCTCGTCGCTGCAAGGTCCTGACTGGGCGCCAGCGGCGCCGGTACCAGCTGGGACTTGAGCGCTTGTGGTTGCCGAGCCACTGTTACCTCCGGCAGCAGCTGATGATGACGCACCAGCACCGGCACTTTGCGATGCCCTAGTAGCAGTAGACAAAGTCGTGGGAGTCGATGCTGCGGCTGAAGTGGGGGAAGCACCGGTTGAGTCGGGTGGCGTGGTCAAGAAGACACCTCCAGGACTAGAAGAAGTTAGTTCGGTGATCGGAATGACAGTTAATATGTCAGGATGGGGGCTTGGATGAGTTATCGTCGTGGACGGACTACCCGCAGGGATTTGAGAGGAGTGTGAGAATGGTTTTACGTACGCTGATGATTGAGAAGCAGCCGCGGAAGACGCTGCGGAGGTGGCCGGGGAAGAGGCAACAGCCGAAGTGGCAGCAGCAGATGTCGCTGCGGCAGAGCTTGAACCGGCGCTTGAGCCCGAACCAGATCCTGAGCCAGTTCCTGAGCCAGAGCCACCAGAGGTTGAGCCTTCGGGGGCATCGGCACCAGTGGCGCAAATAACGGCGGGACCGGGGCTGATAGACGTGTTCTCAACGTCTGGGCCGGGTTCGGGGTAGACAGTGTCGACGCCTTCCTTGGTGCAGTACTCACCTCCCAGGTTCGCTTGGAAGACCTGAGGACGGCTGGCGAAGGGCGTGTCGCGCTTGGCGTTGAATGCTGGAATGTCACGCTTGGAAGCACCGGCCTTGATAGTGACGACAGCGCAAGACATGTAGTACTCTCGGTTGCCAGTGTGGTTGACCCAGGTCCAGGCAAAGACGACGTCATCTCCCTCGGGGGCATCAGAAGGGATGGAGAAGCCAAAGGTGCCACCTGAGGCAGTTGGGCAGTTACCAATGAACGACTTGATGACGGTGAACGTGTTGCCCTTGTCGTACGACAGGGAGAGCTGGCAGCTGCCGCCGTTGTGATAGGCACCGCCTTCAACGCTCATGGTGTACTTGCCGCCAGGAGCGTAGGTCTTGACGGAAGCACCCTCGGGAGTGCCGAGCAGCTTGAGGTAACCCTTGCAAGGGTACTGGGCCCCGGTGATGGGCGAGGTGATGGAGTAGTCGATGTTGGGCTCCTTGGCGTTTGGGTTGCCCTTGTAGGCTAGAGGGGGAGGGTCCTTCATGTTCATGTGAGCCGTGGCTGTACCAGCAGCCAGGGCGGCCACGAGGAAAGATCGGATCTGCATGTTTAATGATCGCCGTGTGAAATCGAAACAACCAAATCTCGGGTTCGCGAAGGAGAAGTAAGGAATGTGGTGTACCGAGTGGCACGTCTTAGAATCCCGGAACGAGTTGAAAGTATCGAAGTATCGAAAGATTGGCAAGACGAATTGCCGAGATGTTGGTGTTTTAATAATAATTGTCAAAACGATCAACTTGTCGAAAGGAAAGTCGCGAACAAAGACCAACAAGCTGATGGTTTGCCTCAGGGACTTTGTTTATGGGTGAGTGGCACGACTTGCCGCAACAATGGGAGATGTGGGAGATGGAGATTGTGAGGTACCAAATGACCGTGTTGACAATGAACTGATGCACAAGTGCACAATGAAGAAGAATAGGAAATTCACCTGGGATTTCCTGATCAAATGACCAGCAGAATCAAAAAAGGGCAGTAAGGAAAGTGTGGGGGAGACGAGAGAACTGGTGCTGCTCGGATGAGGTGAAAAGAGAGTGTGAGAGTGATGGGTGAGAGGCCTACATCTTTATATTCCGGATAGGAGCCGTGGTTGTGTGCACGCAAGCGGCAACGTCACATCTGGAACCGGCAAGAACAGGCCTGGTCACCTAGTCTCTCGAGCTACTGTGCACTCCCCGTGAAGGCTGGCTTCGCGCAGGCCGCCCTCGGCTGACATCGTTGTCTTGGTTCGGCTGCCCCCTGGATCGTGGAATCGGGAGCAAGGGTGCGCCCCGCCATACCCACTTATCCACCTGTCTAGATTAGGCACGCATGCCGGGAATCAACAGGTGCACACTTATTACGGAGTAAAACTAGGTCCATATTAGACGGCATTTAACAGCAAGGATAAAGAACACTGGGAGGGAGAACAGTGCAAGCCCGCGGATGAGCGCAGCAGCCGCTGGGGTGGAGTGGCTGATGCAGCGATCTTCGAGAGGCGGATCTGCACATTCCTGAAAGAGATAAAGTAGGAGGTCGTCGAATGGGTGGGCAGCAAATGCGCAGTCAGCCGGCAAGGTACCCGAGGAAAGGCATCCTCAAACAATGCAAAACAGCCTTTCTCTGTTCTTTTGACACCATGGCCAACTTATCCAGAACATACAGGCGTAAAGGGTCTACCAACATGAGCTAGGCATAAGTTTGGTGGTGGAATGAGATGTGATGGGATTGGAGATGGCAGGTGAATGGCCAAGAATCGAAGAAGCATGCGCAGTCGTTGCCGGGGACGGCGCGGCGGTAAAGCTGAATGGGTGGTGGGGTGAAGCAGCCCTAACCAATCACCCCATTCTGGTACCTGAATTGGTGAAACATCTGGGCAGAAAGAGCCAGCCATTGGCTGAAATGCTACGACGATCGACCATGTCGTACCTAAATCATAAAGCGGGTTTCAGGGGTCCTCTAGCATTACCCACTAACCTTAAGTTACTTCGGTTGCAGTTGGCGAGTTCTAGCTGTGTTCAACGTTCTTGGGAGGTTAGGCATGTACCTAGCCGCAATTCCAGCATATCAATGCCCAAGGAGGCCTAGCCATTAGCCTCCAACCTCAGGTACAGCGTCACAAGCTCTGCGCCTGCTAGCGAATACTTTTCGGTTCTACTTCTAACCACATGCATATCTACATGTATCTCCCTGAATCCCCCCTTTTTATTCTTTACGCCAATTTGGAATAGAATATCATCCCCCGTCGAGCTACCTGTTTTAATGACCAATTCATATAGATATACAAAATGTCTCAATGGGACTAATGTGGATAAAGTGTCTACTTGTATGCATCGGACACGTGGAAGTGTTAATAATAAATCCAGAGGACTAGCGGCAAGCCACGGCATATCAATATCATTCACCATCGTGAGATTGTGTGCTTACCATCATTCGTCATTCATCATTCGGGGCACCCCTTCACTCAAAATTTTCCCTTGGTAAATAAGATCTCCGTAATAAAGCCGGCTCTCTTCCTAGAACCCCAGAATCCCAGCACTCACGCGCTGTCCGAATTTTCCATTCTTTCGGCTGCATGTGGGAGGCGCGAGCACGGGCCAGAAAATCCGGAAGTCGACGGTAGAGTCAGGGGGAAATACCCCCATTGGTCGAGGTGGCTAAGTATGTATCACGCAGATCGACAGCGATCGCATCATCGCACACAAGAAAAATAAATAAAATAAAATACCAACCTGCCTGCCACCTCGTGGTATTGGGAATATGTTCCTTATAGTGAGAACTTCGTATGTACTAGAATAGCCTGATGATACCTAGGTATGATAAGACTGATTCTCCTCGGGATCGAGGAACAAAGCTTAGGTACCTAGGGTACCCAAGAGACGTAATAGGAGAAAAAAGAAGGATGTATTTCGGTGGTTTTTTCTCCAAGACGTACGTAGGCAGATCATGAAACGTCTAAACCTGGGTCCCTCCTCCCTACCCCTGCACAAGATCTCAAACCGTCAATTGAGGGAGCCCACAGAGCCAGCTCATTGGCTGGAAGTTTGAAACACTGAAACATCCAGATGGGTATCCACTCGCCTGACCTTGTCCAGCGCATGAAGCGTCATCTCCAAGCCATGCCCTCATATATAGTGGCCCGGCGCCCTAGACATGGGAGTCGTGCGGTCGAAATACCTTCTTAGGGCAGGTGGAAATCTGTCAGCCTCTTTATCCTCATCGATTTTCTGTTTCAATACTTAATTATCACCACTTCCATCTTATACGAATGTAACGAATTAGGTAGTTAAAAGGGCGAGGCATAGTTATTTACATGAGAAGATCCTGCGACGTCATGTATATAACATAGTAAGTCTTGCTTATAAAGAACACATACAAAGCCAGCTTATATATAGATATTATTAGTTTTCCCTCCCATATGACTTCCATCACTCGTAGGAAATAAAAGCATGGCCTAGATTACGCATGATATGCCTCATATAAGGAAGGTGTATGTAATTTGATAATGAGGTTAATGAGAGTGTAGGCCTGATGAAAGTAACAAGGATAGTAACATGGTTCTTAGGGTACTTGGACCATGCTGGTCATAATAGAGGCACTAGTGGTCGTTACCGTTAATAACCTTCTACTGTAATAATGCTAGAATGATGAGGCGCTCATGTATAATGGACTTGCCGCTTTGAGTATGCCACTATATATACAAATCTCTGGATTCTCTACTTAAGTTTCGAATGCGTAAAGTCTTGCCTCTTCGCCTCATCCTTCTACTAGGGCTCGCCCCTTGTCCTCCGATGATGGAAGGKAGATCGAATAAATCTGAAGGGCAGCAGACTGAGGTTAAGTATCCAGCACCCATTGTCATCTTTTGTGTGAATGGAACTGCTCTGCCCACTTAGACATGCTGTCATCGAAGCGTGGCAGTGTCAGTTTCGAGGGAAATGGAAAATGACCAAGACTAGCCTCGTTAATGGTGCCAATGATGGACAGTTATTATAACTAAGGCGACTGTCAGTTATTGGTGGCCCGAGATACGTGCTCTATTCTCTCCGTTCCTAGAAACACCTAGAGAGCCCGAACATTTCACTTGTTTTGCAGTGTTGACACATACGCATTAGTGTAAACCACTATTTTTATTGGTATCTCCGAAATCGATACTGGGATATGACTTTCTCTCATTCATATGCCCGAGGACTCGTTAATGATGAACTTCGGCTACGCGATCGTTGCTTCGGCCAACAATCCTACAGATATTCCGTCCTCGCTCTTGGCTGACGCTGGCCCTTCAAGTCAATGTTGTTTTCGCAAGCCGGGCCGCGATGATAACGTAGACGCGACCATCCCGAACAATCAGAGCTAAATCGTGATAAAGCTACTTGGCTCCTCTTCCTCATCGACCTGTGGAAGCTCAAGCCGCTCCACCTCGCCCTCCACTTCCGGCCGACTGCTCCAACACTTCCTCATCCGGGTCAATGTCTTCCCAAGCCAGTCAGTGCTTGGGCAAATAAACGCTCAAGACATATCCTACGAGGCCAAGGTAACTTAAGGCCACGCCATAGAAGATGATTGACACGTGCATATTGGTTCAAGATTCAGTAGGATATGCATTTAGACGCTTTCGGGCGACCGGTACTCGTAACAAAATACTACCGCTAGGTCTTCTCTGAATTGGTTGAAGAGCCGACCGAAGTCGCAATGCTGATAACGATAAATGACCATGCAAAAGCGACGATAGAATCGACGAGCATAGGCGGTCGATACCGATGCTAGGTTGAATGAAGAAATTAAACATGCGCTGGAGCGCGGCGCCGGTTAAGTTCTTCGAGAGCAGTCTCGAGCTGTGCTCACTTGGCTTCATCAGGGCCGTCGGAGGATCGACCCTGAGGTCCTGACGGAATCGCATGGCCACCTTGGGGGCCTTGATGCTGACCATGACCCTGATAATTCTTGAAGTTGTTGCTTCCATTTCGGTGTGGGGGACCGTATTGGTGCACTTGCTGCGGGCTTGTGCCGAACTGCTGCGGGCCTGGATTGCTATAGCCTCGCATGTTGTTCACTTCATCTCGTATGTTAGTTATTTCCCTGCTCTGGTTAGAGTATCGTCTATACCACTTACTTTGCCCTTGCTGTTGTTGTGGTACGAAAGTCGCCGGTTGCTGGTATTGCATGCCGGGGCTCATGCCATAGATCGGCTGTCCCTGTTGCGATCCCTGATGAACCATCATAGGAGCGGCTGGCCGTCCCGGACTTGGATAGCCATTGGTCCCAGGCATTGGTTGCGGCGGGGKGGCGCCGGGGGGCATAAACTGCAGATGACCAGCAGCGGGATACGGCTGCATCTGCGGAGGGGCAGCGACCATCGGCTGCGGTGTCATGAATTGGGGTTGCATCATCATTGGACCGCCCATTCCTCCTGGTTGCTGCGGGACATATTGAGGGGTATTGGAAAAACTCCGGTTGAATTGGTTCATTGGCGGCGCTCCAGGACCCATAAAGGATGGCATCATGTGTTGGTTATAGGGCATTTGAGCTGCCGAACTCATATTCGGAGGGTACACCATCGGTACCTGGCCCATTCTCGGGGAAGAGTACGATTGTGAAGAGTTCGAATGCATCATTCTATGATCTTCCGCTCCATTGAACGGAGTGTGAGGAACAGGTCCATGCTGTCCATGGACCTGAACTGGGGGCACGTGTGGCGAGTGTCGTGGTGCAATAGGGTGTCCACCATGTTGCATATGTAATGGTAGTTGGTGCTGGTGAGCCATCTGGGGAAGTAGATGAGGTGGGTTCGGAGTAGGTTGCGGATTGAATGGCTGTCGTTCGAAGTATTCATCGTAAGACAAGCGCATAGTAGAATCTGGCTTCTCGTCATCGGTTGCGGAACGCCAGGTAGGTGGGGTGTCGTAAGATGGCCGAAGACCATCATTCTCATTCCAATTCTTGTTTTCAGGGGGTTGGATAGTCTTAACAAAAGACAGTATATCGCATTTCTTGGGATCAACCGCCTTCCGTTTCTTAGTAACGACGAGCAGCGGCTGGCTGCTAGTGGTACCAGACTGTGCATCAGTTGCATGGTTGATAGCAGACCGCGGGCTTGAGCCTGCGCTAGGATGGCCATTCGGGCTGAACGTCTGCGCAAATGGACTAGGTCGAAACTCGTGGCTGTTGGGGTTCAGCTTTCCACCCATGTGACCCGACACTCCACCCATACGACGGCCGAACGAAGGATCAGTCGCGTTAGCGGGACCGGTAGGAGGCAGTCGTACGTCTTGACCTTGTGCCTTTTGCGCATCCAAGGCTCGAATACGCCCAGTCAAACCGCCTTGGCGACCTGTCTGTTGCATGTGCTGCGGACCCGAACGATTGTTCTGGTAAGGATAAGCAGGGGGGGCAAAGCTGGTACGATTACCCTGATGACGGGAAGAGTTTGCCGCAGGACCCGCGTTCGGAGGGTTAGTAGTTGGACGACTAGCTTGGTTGTTAGAAGGAGCTTGAGACGCTGCAGCGACCTGGGCTTCCTTCGCTGCAGCTCCCTTCTTCTCCTTAGCGGCAGCCTCTTCGGCCTTTCTTTTAGCAACTTCGGCTGCGTCTCGCTTAGCCTTCTCTTGTATTTCTCGCTGCTTAGCGGGATCCTTGGCGATGATTGAAATCAGATCCATGGGGACAGGGGTTGGTAGCTTGAAGCTATCAGCAAACTTCTTCAGCTCGATCAGCTTGACTTCCTTATCAGCCTTTGCCTTAGTGCTTCGAGCCTGAGCCGCATTTTGACGCTGTAGGTTGGCGAACGTCTTGAATTCCTTGAGTACGTCCCGTTCGACTGTGGAAGCGGCACTGGGCAGAACACCTTGGCTGCTGTCCTTCGCTTGGGGTGAAATGGTTCGGCTGGTAGCAGCGGAGGGTCTCAATGGGGTTGAGTTCTGGTTCGTGACTTTGGTGTCTGCGGGCTTTTGCTGTGCCTCGACCTTGTTGTCTAACTTGGTTTCCGAAGGCTTGACAGCAGGGGATGCTGAAGGAGCTTCGGCTTTCGGAGCAGGGCGAGACTTGCTGTCATCCTGCTTGGGAATAGTGGGTTGGTTCTTTTGTGCCTTTAGTTGCGAAGATATAATGGCTGGATCGACCGGCGCGCCCTTCACAGTCGACGAACCAGCCGGTGCTCGCCTTGCCGGAGGAGTATACTTATTCTCACGGCTGTTAGGTAAAGGGGGGAAATCCTGGCGTTTGACACCGCTGTATCTATCTCCGAGTTAATCGGGATTCATTAGAATGTACCTCTGCATACTTACTTGTCTTCTTCATCAGCACCTGTATCATCGCCACCGACATAATCCATGACTCTCTCTTCGGCAACGTGAGCTGTGGTAGCTGCGCTTCGTTCGATCTCCCTAGCCTTCTTCTCTGCAGCGGCCACTCTCTCCTTGTACTGTGGGTGGCTCTTATCAATTGCGGTAGTATAGATGTTCTCGTCGTACGTGCTCTTGATGCCAAACTGACGCTCGTTCACCGCAAACTGGTCCCATGCACCGCCACCGCCCGACGACTTCTCCAAGCTCAAGTCGAGACCCTCCGAGCTGCTAGGACCAACCCATGGCTGTAAGACTCGTTCACGACCAGGGCGAGCAGCAGAGATGGCACTATCAGTCCGGAAGTTATTCTGAGAGCCGATCGTCGAGCCTGCGCCTCATTAGTCCCGCGTAGGGCCACCCCCCTTAGCCGGTAAGACTTACCGTTCTGCTTGACGTCGGTTTTACCAGAGTTACCCCCCATGACTCTAGCATCCGAGATATCCTTCTTCTGGAAGGACATGGTAGGATATTCTCTCTTGTTGACTCCGTTCGACTCGCTCGAACCCTTCTTCGGCTGCACCATTCTCAGGTGGCAGGTTGAAATTGGATAAGTGCGAGAAAATACCTTCGAACTCGACACCGTCCGCAAAGATAATCCGAACCCGCTGACCCTGCACAGGACGATCTGTAAGCCCAAGCAGAACAGAAATATGCAGATATCGCGGAAGTGAGGTTTATGATGCAATTGGCAAATTTGGAGGGGTTGGAAGCAATGAGGATTCCAATGGGTGAGGTTGCTGTGCGGAACAGCTAGCGCGGATCTGAGGGAAGGAGGTGGAGGTGACGCGAATCTGAGCCCGACGTATGACAAGAAGCTCAGGAAGGAGGGAAGATTGGGCCAACTCACTTCTTGAATAGAATCTAGTAGAGCTTGCCTGCCCTGCTAAGACAAGCGTCGCCGAGTTGGATTCGAAGGCGTCGAGCTGGTTGTGGTGACGGTCCTGGCCTTTCTGCCGGGTAGCAGTTTGACTGTGGATAGGAAGGCTGGACGTCAGCGCATTAGAAACAAGAGGTGGAAAGAGCGCAAGGGGCTTGATTGAAATGCACAAGAATTACTAGCAGCTCGCTGCCACGAGAGAGGGATTGGGAATAAAACAAAGAGGGAAATGATCTAAAGTGTCGAAGAAAAAAAAAGGTGCTTTGTTGACGAGGCCAACCGCAGAGAGATGGGAGACTGGAAGTAGCCGGAAAAAAAAAGAGTGGTCAAGTCAAAGTCGCTGGCTCGTTCGCTCTCTCAAATCAATCCAGTTTCTGTGTTCCTCTTCTGGGCGACACACGGCCTCGACAAAAAAAGGGCAGGGCAGTGCGGGCCAGCAGCTGGCCACTGATGCCCATGCTACCTAAAATAATAGATACCAGACGGTACTGGGAGTACTGGGAGTGCTGGGTGTGTGCTGGTGCTGGTGCTGGTGCTGGGTGTGCCGGCCTTGCTGGGTCCAGGTCAGGTACTGCAAAGAAAGGGTCATGTCTCACCTCGGACGATTGGGCCTCCCTTCAGCCCCCAGCTTGGTGCTGTCAGTTGAGGTCGTCGCAGAGGACGCAGCTTCTTTCTCCGGTCTAGAGGAGGACGTTAGTAAAGTTGGAGAATGAGTTGACGGGAAAGTGGAGGTTGAGGTTGTTAAGTTCGAGGTCGCCGAGTTACATGGCGTTCTGTGGGTACTTCGAAATACTAGCAGACAGAACAGATTGGCTTGGTGTGGTTTTCGGTCAGGTGTGGGCCAAGGGTCGACGTGTGGGAGACTGCGAGACTGCGAGAGCGAGACTGGGAGCTCTTTCCTTTCGATGGGTGCAGATGGTCCGAGCGTTTGACGTGGATGTACATATGTAGATGTGGATGTAGATGTGGTAGATGTGGATGCGGACGCGGGAAGTGGTTGGACTGGGTTTGGGGCTTGCGTGAGAAGGTGGTCTGACAAACTTTACTTTGGTTCATGACGCCCTAAATTCGCACTGTGGGGTTTGTGTGAGATTCGTATGCGGTTTATGTGTCTTGCATCACTGAATCTCTGCTACTTTGCCGCTAAACTTAGTTACATAAGACTGTACCTATACTGTGACTTGGGGGCCCTTTCTCCTCTACACAGGAAACGTCCTTGCTGCCGTTACTTTTTTTAACAATTGGTTATGTACGTATATATCCCAATTCAACGAGATCCTTAATTGTCTGAGAGAAAACGAAAACGAGACAGAGAGAGGATTGAATTGAATTGGAACCTTAGATACAAAAATAATTCTACGGTATTGCGACTTCGACCGTGTCGCCGCTGGTCAACATGGAATAATGCCATCGCGTAAACGCCGAGTAACAATTACGCCCCAGAGTTATCCGACACAGAGTCGCAGATTCAGCTCATAGATGTCGATACAGGTATAGAACACAAGGACTTGGCAACGCCCAGATTTATTACCTGTAAGAGTATACCTCACTACCTACCTAACAGGCATGCTTAACGTGCCGGCATGTATATACATGGTAATAAATGCACATGCATGCATGTCATCATCTATGTATGTACTTCATGGGATTGATGTAAAGCACGGAGCTTCGTGAATTTCTACTTTACACAAGATGTTGCCACAAATTGTAAGTTCGCTAGCTAGCTAGCGTATAAAGAGAACATGAGGTTAATGGTAAGCATCAATATGGAACAAACACTCGGTGAACAACATTGAATGTAGTAACCAAGATCAGGAAACATAGGCTGAATAGAACATTTGCTACATTAGAATGGACATTACGGAGATATCAAGCGTTGACTAACACTACCGAACGTGCCGACACAAGTTCATTTCACGCGCACAGAAGATGGCTGAAATATTGTATGTACCTACAAGGCGTTCTCGGCGGTCATTGGGTCCAATTATCACCACTGAGCTCCGAGTACTCCAGTGTTCGGGTTTTACGACATCAGCCAGTATAATCCCGTCACCGAAAATGGCGGGAGACGTTTGTGTGGAGAGATTTTGACCTCTCTCACCGGTCATGCATTTCAACCCATTACATCATTACGATTCTATCACCCAGTCGTTCGGCCTTCACCTAGCTACGAACCGTGTTCTACCCACATGCATTTCGCATGCCATACACACGTATACAATCTACTTGCTGTCATCTACTAAGCCCTCCAAACATGTCAGATTATGTATACTTTTAGATTGTATGATAGGACAACACATAAGGCGCACAAGATTCTCTAACTTGAGTCGAGGATTATTCATTGCGGTTTGGGCTGTGACCCCTGAATGTATGTTCGTTCCACAAAGTTTTGTTTGCAGCCCTAATGGGTTGAAAGCCATCCCATTTAAGCCAGCTCGCCTCGTGATACTTTCCCGTCATGTGGTGTTTCGCATCGCCTCCTTATTTGATAGGCAGCTAAAACCGTTGCAGTTCTTTGAGGCTGTAGGAAGCGAGCAAGACCCCAACTTGTGACACAATCAAAAGGAACTTGATGATCGGGCATCACTAGATAGTAACTACATGTAGTCTTACCGGATGTTAGCTGGAGCTGAATGCTAGCCAAGTAATGGCTAAT
Source organism: Hypoxylon sp. E7406B (assembly GCA_000931505.1). Taxonomy (NCBI): domain Eukaryota; kingdom Fungi; phylum Ascomycota; class Sordariomycetes; order Xylariales; family Hypoxylaceae; genus Hypoxylon; species Hypoxylon sp. E7406B. The sequence goes on along the minus strand of JYCQ01000273.1, from coordinate 13,596 downwards.
CAGGTCTAGTCTCAGGTGAACAAGAAGAAAGGAGGCAAAGTAAGCTTGACGCCTTTTTGACTTGGACCTGCTTCAAATTGAGTAATCATTGCGCATTTGTCCCTAATCTCTTCAGAGCTGTGAGCTGACTGCTAGTGACTAACAACTCGTTTCCAAAGTCCAAACTAACGAACTACATACATAATGTATACACGTACGTATCCTGAAGTCTCACCAAGATGAAGTTGGGCTTGGGAAAGGCACTCCGAAAGATCCTGGTCATATCGGCAACGATAGCTGACCCCAAACTCTGGGCAAGCCTAACGCTCTCATGTTAACCCCGCGATACCTAACCTGGCTCTTCCCGTCATTGGGGATTCTTTGCGGAAAGCAGTACATTATCCTTCATCACAGTCTCATTCGTTTGCAGCGGAACTTAACTGCGCCCGGTGGGAATTAAATTATAAGTACTAAGGTCTTTCCAACCATCAATCTCGGAGTTGATGGGTGGGTAGCATGGTTAGAGCATTCATGAGGCTCAGATGTTGTTGCTACCCTAACAATAGCCCATTGCAACCCTCTGGCTACCATATTAGGGCTGAACATCTGAAAAAAGAGGACATGCAGACTCTGCGCCTCGCTAGATAGGGTTGCACAAGGACAGGGCGGCGAACGATCATTCGATGTAAATGTGCTCTAGGACTCCGTCGGGCACTCCGTCTGGCCGGTTTCCACTACGCTCACCTCAGCACTGGGAAGAGCCGCTCGTTTGCATTCGATGAAGAATAGGAATAAGATCTGCAGCTGTGCAAGCATCTATTCTGTAAGGCTCAGCCTCCCTGCACATCATCCCCGCGCCGTGGGAGTTCCCGTTCGATCGAAGTCACCTTGGGCTTGAATCAATCGGGTGAGGTCCGTATCAGGTAATGTCTCGCCTCTAACGATGAACCTCGCCAATCTATGGACCTGAAACAGGAAACACAATACTACACTACGGTTAAGTAGCGCGTGAGACAAATTTTTGGCTAATACGAGTGGCTGATATGTATGTTGGAAGCACGTGTAATGGCTGCACCGAGTAACATCGCATTATGGTATATAGAGAACGCAAGAAAACATTAATTACATCGTCCGAGTGAGGATTGCGCTATGCGAGAGGGGATCTAGTCCTGAATAGCATGCTCCATGCCATCGAAAACACCATACTCCGATTGAATGCGAAAATGGACAAAACATCTAACCGAAGAATCTAGTCTTAGCGAACCAATACGTATTTATAGCCCCCCAAGCCAGTGGCTGCAAAACGGTCGGCAGCTTTGCTTTGGCGTGAGCGAACATCACTTTCGGTATGACGTCTCTGATGCTTCCCTCAGTGAAGAACCAGAGCTTCGTAAGTTCTTCTGTCTGTCGTTGGTATACCACCATACGCGTGAACATTTCCTCCTCGAATGCTTGCACCTCCTTGTCGAGTTGCTCTAGTGTACCGCCCGTTTGCACTGCCCTGATGATTGCAGCAGCAAGTTTTCGCGCGTCGTCGAACGCAACATTGACTCCTTCACCAGCGAAGGGGGCCATCAGATGTGCAGCATCGCCAATAATCGTTGCGCCGCGGCGGTGTTGCCAGTGCCAACCGACGGGAAGTTGATAAAGATTCTTGGGATCGCATACATCGTCCTGTGCCTTCTCTATCGCCTCACGAAGTTGCGGGCTCCAATCGTCCATCTCCTTAAGGATTGCCTTCTTCACCTGCTCGATGTTGTGGGGGTTATATCCGCAAGTCTGAGTCCAGTTTTCGGGTCGGCGCGTACACCAGGCAACGTTGAGGCTACCGTCGCCCATCTGCTGCATTGCCATCCTCTGCCCGTTCCAACTGGCAAATACGCTCCCACGATTGACGAGCTTGTAGAGATTTGGTGCAGTATTTGCGGCATCTGGTATTGCGAGCCTGTGACAGCCGACCCCTGTATAGTGTGGTTTAACCTCTGGCGATATGTAGCTTCGGACCTTGCTCCAGGCTCCCTCGCATCCAATGATGAGGTCGAATCCAGGCTCGGTCACGTTATCGAAAACCAAGACATTTCCGTCGTCAACTCGCTGTAGACGATGGCCCCACTTGATAGATCCTTCCGGGAGCGATTCCGTCAGGATCCTACGCAACTGAAAGCGATCGATTTCGGGTCTCTCGCTGAGCTTGTTGCTGGGGCCTAACTGGAAGAAAGGGTTGAGGTCCTTATCTGCCGCCATGATATAGTCGCCATCCCAACGAACATGTTCCTGGAATTCGTCCCATAGCTGAGCCTCCTTTACAGCCGCCAGGCCTGTTCCGGGGTGCAAATCTAACGTGCCTCCTTGAGATCGGTAGTTGGGGCTCGCATCACTTTCGAAGATCGTGAAAGGGACATTAGACAATGACAAAATTCGTCCTAGCATGCAACCGGATGGACCAGCGCCAATGATGGCAATTCTTGGAGGAGACATTGTTGATGTTATGTATAAGGCCGTGGAAATAATGGTAGGTTGTTTTGATGGTGCAGGCCTTCGTATTGTTGTTAATCGGCCTGGTAAGGATGTAGAAAATAAAGTATTAAGATTCGACTATAGATGTCGTTGAAGACTATGAATCTTTGTCATTGCACTCGGGAATGTTCATCCCAAGATATATCAGTCTATTGACTAACTGCTTGTCAAAGTGCATGGGCCATAATGCATAGGGATCATCGTGGAACCTGATCTGTAGTAGCGGCGGCCTCTTAGCGCTGACGTGTCGATGTGCGCAAGCTAGCTATTTTAGAGGCATATCTAGCGACGTAAATAGGCAGCCTTGTCAATGAGCAAAATCGATCTATACTATACGAGACACGAATCACGATTTCTGGGTCGCATGCTGGAAAGCTGCTAACTTTAGGTACATAGCCACGCGGCTTCTAGGGGGGGCTCGCGATACTCAGGAACTTACCCAAATTTCAGCCGCACAAAAGCTTAGCACTAGAACTTCATTACAATGGGAAGTTGGCAGGTGCCTGGATATGAGTCACTTATGTAACAGCGAATAGAGCATTGCGATCGTTGAATAACTGCCGCCAAATTGTCGTTTCATCTGTATTAGTTGTATCAAGCAGGTATGCACCTACCTAAAAGCCATTTCTCAACTACATCAATGCAATGCGATAAAGTCGCAATTGGTAGTTGCGCCGTTGCACTGCCGAAGTTACACTGCAAAAACAAAGTTGAAAGCATGTGCACTTTGTTTTTAGCGGCCTGCTCGGCGATAAGAGCATGCGCCTAGAACATCCCATCTGCATCTTCAACAATACGGAGGCCTGGACTTTAGAATACAACAGGATTGTACTTATCCCCGCCTGGCACCTGGGAGGGGAAGACTACCAAGATACATAGGTACTTGTGAGTACATGTGCAGCGGGACGCTATGACCATCAACTAGAGTGCAGCCAAGGACCGTCAACTTTATCCCGCCTCCGAACGTCGCCGCGTTTGATCTTTGCCCCTGCGTGCACTTGTCCGAAATAGGACTAGCGCTGGTCAGGCTCTCTCGTCCTTTTCGACGTCGCGCCTCACGCGGGCAATTGCTCATCGCCGTCATCATCGACGATTCACCCTCGGAATCCACTTGCTCGAAGTCCTTCCATCGAGTCCCTCCCGCATCGACCACATCTGACAACAGTGTTTCTGTCTATAGCCATCGCTGTCGCTTTCTACGTTGGCTGGCCGTTTCCGATTACGTTTTGTACGAATGATAGTGATTCGCGCATATTTATAAAACATTGACGTAAAGTTGGAGTTTAGGACGTAATTTTGGGTCGATAGGGACGAAAGAGGAGGGAGGTTATATAGAAAGTTTAAGAGAAGAGAAAGGTTCAAAAGTAGAGCCCGAGATGCAGGCCCCAAATCCGTCTCAACGGTCTCTACAGCGACGGTCCCCAGGACCTGACGGTGGTCCTCCGTCAACTGTTCCCACGCGATCGATGTCGCCTGCCAATATGCAACCACGGTCGTCTACGGCATCAAGTAGATCAGCTGGCAGCAGTTCAAGGCGCAATGTAAGTTAACCCCGAGAAGCATAAATAATCCTAATAGGCGGGTTCTTAGGGTACCTTCTTTCMCCCCTCGTTCCTGTTTCCCCCTCCCGCCGTGTTGACTCGTTTTGTTGACGTTTCCCCTTCTCTTAAACGTCTGTTCTACCAAATTGAGATGTTGACCACTTTTTTTACTTGTAGCAATCCAACGGCTCCTCCATGCCGCTCTCGCAAATAGAAAAAAGCGTCACGCATCTCCTTGTCGCGACGAAACAGCTTCTCGAAACATTGACACAGTGGTCGCGTGGCCAAGCCACCGATACCCAGGTGTCCGACGTCTACGTTAGATTGGGTTATGAGTTTAATATGGCGTGCCGCGCATTCACAGCAATTAACGTCGACACATCCGACCTAGGAAACGTCCCCGAAAACCTTAGACACATATTGGAGGCTACGTTAAGCCAGGAAGCCAACACAGAGAGCCTTGAGAAATACTTACCCCGCATACGAGACATTATCATTCATCTTCTACATGGCCTAAAGAGGAAACAGCAGAAACTTCGGCAGAAGCAAACTCGCGATAAAGACGGAGCTAGTTCMCCCGAATCGGTTGGGATTGCAAGCCGTACTATGAGTAGCAGTACCACAGGAAGTAATAACACCGGACTCACAACCCTCCTGAATGAGGGCCTTGAAAACGGATACACTGTGCCTCAGAACGAAAGGTCGACGCCAACGCAACAGAGTGAAGGTCCATCAGGCGTTAATCAGTCGCCTCGAAGAGTTCTACAGCGAGATCAGTCGGTCGCCTCATTCAATTCCGAACAATCCACATTGTCGAGCAACACTATGCAGAATATCCCTGTGCTCCCACCGTATCCCGGAGATGAGGCCACGATACCTACAGGACCTTCAGGGGGCAGTGTAGACATTGATGCCTTCCCTCCACCCCCGCCACCGCCAAAATCGCAACAGAGCGCTTTTGCTGCTTTGCAAAGAGGAGGAGACCTCGAAAGAAGAGCGTCGCGAAGATACTCCGCCTATCAGATTTCTAAGCATTTAGGTGCTCCGACCAACGGAGTGCCTATGCTACCTTCTCAAAATACTCCAATACCAAATCGTGGCCGTGGGGAGGTGAGAGAGTCCATGCGAGCAGTTCAAGTCCGAGAATCTTTACGACACAACCGCAATGCATCTAACCAATCGAAGAATGCATACGAGCCATCTTCGCCAGTTAGGATACCCAGCAGGGTCAACGAGGAAGACTCTGCGACTAATTTACCACCCCCTCGATCGGAGACTCCGCCGGCTCAGTCACCGGACGAGAAGTACAGGCCTAGTGCCACCATATCCGGGCCTTTGGACGATGCTTTTCCAATGATGCATCCACCGGGATCTCCTGAGAAGCCAAAACCAAAGGTGGACACGACCGTGGAATCCAAACCGCGACCTCAAACGCCTCCGGAACAGCAGCAGAAGCAGCCCATACAAGATCAGTCACCGCCACTAGATAAAGAACTTACCTTATTCCTGCAATACAAATCCAAGGTTAAAAAGTTTGTGCTTCCCGAAGGTTATACCGGCTTGACGATTGGGCGCCTACAACTCGCTTTCATCGAGAAGTTTTCTTGGAACACTGCTCTGAACGGAAGTGACTTGCCAGAGATCTATATTCAGGATCCAATATCGGGAGTGCGGCACGAACTTGAAGATCTTTCTGACATTAAAGATCGTACAGTTCTTGCGCTAAACGTCGAACCCCTTGATGAGGTTAAGAGGCACTTCGATGAAGGTCTCGGAGCTCTGAAAAAGGCCGTGGATGAGGTGAGACAAAACATCACTGACCAAGGATCAGCTTTACAAAGAGTGTCCGATAGACAGTTAGAAACAGCTAAGGAGATGGCTCGTATGGCTGCCGCACCACCAGCGATTTTGGATGGTGCCAAGTCAGGTGGAGTTGGTGCTGGCGCCAAGCTCAACCCAAGCCAACTTAGGGAGCTCCAAAGCTTACGCCGCGATCTTGCTGTCTTACGGCAGACGTACTCAAACTTCCAGACCGAAATCCAGAGTTCCATGTCATCGTTGCGTAACAAGGCAGCCAATGTGAAGGTTGCGGCAGCAAAGGCATCGGTGCCTGAGGTGGAGGGCGATTCAGGCTATGCCTACGTGATGAAGGGTCGTAAGCAACTTAATTCGGACTCCGACCGACTTGTCACCAAGGTGGACGACCTTCAAGACCTTGTCGAAGACTTGCGCAAGGATGTCGTTAATCGCGGTGTGAGACCCCTGCCACGTCAACTCGAGACCGTGTCCAAAGATATCCAAGTCTTGACCAAGGAGCTTAAGAAGGTACAGCAGTACATGAAGCGAGAGAAACCGATCTGGACCAAGATCTGGGAGAAGGAGTTGGAGGAAGTTTGTCAAGGGCGTGATGAGCTAAAGGTCATGGAGGACCTTATGGTGGACCTTCAAGACGATATCGAAAAGGCCTCGGAAACTTTTGCGCTAGTCGAACAAGCTACCAAGGAGCAGATGAAGGACAATACGCCAACGGGAAGGCAGTTGTCAAAGGGCTTGCATAACCTCGGAAACAGTGCTGATCCGTCGGCCGCAAAGGAGGGCGTGCTAGGTGAAGTCAGAGCGCTGCAGCCAAATCATGAAGATCGATTAGAAGCTATAGAGCGTGCGGAGAAGTTGCGGCAGAAGGAATTAGAGAGTCGGCGGGAGAACCCCTTAATGAAGGAGCTGACCAACTTTGTCGAGGAAGGAAAGTTGAAGAAGAGTGGTGGATTCGAGGAAGTAGAGAGAGCAAGGAAGGCCAAAGATGACCGAATACGGCGAGAGGTTTGGGAACGCATGAACGGCATCATACCCGAGGACCCGATCGGAGAGGACGGAAATAATGTCGAGGAAGAAGAATCCGCTGAGGCGCCGCCGGATGGTGATGATATATAAGGCTATAAGTTCCATTCATGAGATATCCTTCCTTAATGAGGTGCTCTTTCTTGCCTCGCGTCTTTTTTTAGGTCTTGCCTGGTGTTATGGCTTCATAGCTCAGGCGTCATTTTCGATTGCTCGGGGKCTTTTCATCGGACTGTGTGTACTTCTGACGCTCGGCGTTCTGGAAGGTATGAGGGAACTTCTTCGCATTAGTCAATGAACGATGGTTATGCTATTAACTACATGGATGTATTAGTCGGGCTAGTGTCTAGGTACTGTTGGGATATAAGTTTAGTGGTAAATATAGTGAAGTCATAAAATTAGCAAGCAAGCAAACAGATTTGAAGTCTGCGTCTCAGAAGTAGATGGTACTAGGCTTTGTCTCAGATGAGGGGCTTGTTGACGTGGCGTGGCTTAATAGAGGTAAACGACGCCCGCAATACCGTCATCCGTCAGCCCTAAACTCAACACTGAGCGATAGGAACCCCGTTTTACCTCTTACGACCAAGAACCTCCATCACGGTCTATTCCTAAAATTTATTGAGCGTATATGGTCTATCTTCGGCGACATCGTCTCTCATCAGGTATCCTCCGATCCTCGTATCATCACCGGCGAGCCAGCGCTTGGGGGCCTGCCGCCAAGAGCCCATAAGGTACCTTCCCCTCCGGAAGTGGGCGGATCTTTTTTCGCCAACTACTCCTACTATCCCGACTCCGAGAACTAGTCGCCCGATCCGGGGAGCCGTGGTTGAGAGGGAGTTCTTACGCAGTCGGAAAATATCAGCTATGGTATACAGACACTATCAGCTTTCTCTTACTGGCGTCTTTTACACCCATGCGAATGCCGTCCGGATCAATTAGGGCTAGTGGCCCCGATTGTTCGACGTTATGTACAGCAACACAGAACAATGAATGGTAAGCTTACAAGAATGTCCAATTTCCCTTGTTATATCTACATCTACGGGGAATAGCAACTCTATATGATGATGCCGCATACAAATCATGTCTCATATCTTTAACTGCCCCAAAGCCCTTTACCCAAGCCCCAGCAGGTTTCATAGACGAGACTGTCCATTTATCCTATCCTGGAATATCCTTCCAATGMCCCTCCAATGACCCGCCAATACCTTCTCTATATGCTAAAATGTTACAGATTCAACGCTACAACAGTGACAGCGGCCAGTAGCCACGCCGCGTTCACACCACCCTGCTGAAGGACCCTCTCAGCAGCATTCTTCTTGTCGTCCTTTTTATCGTCTGTTCCGTTCGCTTGCCCGCTTCCGCTACTTCCCCCGTCGGTTCCCTGCGTCGTCCCACTACCTCCCTGCGTCCCGCTATCCCCGTCCGTCCCGTTGCCCCCCTGCGTTCCGGTATCCTTAGTGGCGAATGCCGGGTCAAGCGCTTTCGATGTATTTACTGGCACGATGCTGCCCTCCACGCAATACTTGTTAGGATCAGTCCACGTCGCATTGACAGCGTACTGCCACACCAGCTCAGGCGAGGTTATCATCTCAGTCGTATAGAAGAAGCGGCAGTTGGCCGCCTCATACGTGAACTGCAGCGGCGTCTGCGAGTCAGAAGGGGCAAAGTTGTTCTTGAAATTGATGCTTCCGGCGTCGATGCTCATCATTCGCTTCACGGCATAGCCCTCGGCGAGCAATCCCATCTCGCCGCCCTGGAGCTGCTGCTTCTCTGCCTGGTCGGTTGGTATGGTGATCGCCTGCGCAGCGATGGCAGATATGGCCGAGAACATCATAACCTCGGAGCCTTCGACGCCTCCGATGGACTGCATCACGCCGGCTTGCGGCCGCCCGCCTACTGACACGGTCTTCACGTCTTGCTGGAAGATCATTAGGTACGAGAAGATCGTACACGTCGACCCGCAATTGCCATCCGTCAGCAGAACGATATTCTCGGGCTTGAAGAGGGCCGGCTGGGCATTCGATCGATTTCCGGTGCCGGTCAGAGTGAAACCGGGACTTTCTAATACCTGCCGCACATATGCGGTGAACTTGTCATCCTTGAGGGTCACCGGCGTCAAAAACTCGTCGACGGAGCTGAAATTGCTTCCCTGGGGCGTCGATAAGTCCAAGGTCGATAGGTCGCTCAAGAGACCTGAAACTTGTACGGATTGTTCTTGATCTTGCGGAGTAAGAGACGCTAGTATACGGGAGATGTTGACAAGGCCGTCTGAGAGGCGCATGTTGTTGGCGTTAAATGCGTTCACGCCGGGGAAGAGCTGTTAATGAGTTAGCAGAGTGTAGCCGACTAACATCTACCTTCGGGATGATCAACGAACCTGCGCAAAGAGCTCGAATCCGGCGAGAATAAAGCCACCGCCATTTTCAGTAAGATCGAGAACCAAACGCTGCTTTCCGGCATCTCGACTCTTGCTAAGGAACGTCTCCACGGCGTTTTGGAAATTGGATAGGTACGTGTTGGCGTCGTCATCTTCGAATGATTTCAATGCCAACACAGCGACATCATCAAACCCGGCTCCATCGAGGAAGAATCCCATAGTCGAGCTTTCGTTACTCTCCCTGACTAAAGGAGTTGGGTATCCAATCACCGGAGCCGCTCGACGAGTCAATTTCGGCTTCGCCCGTGGAGATCTAGGAGAGAGCTGAGTGGTCGCATTGGTAGCTGTGCTTGGGTTGCAAAAGGCGTTGTAGAAGTCCTCCCCTGAGGCGATATTACGGAAGTTTATATCTTGCCTTAGGGTGGCAACTGTCTGCTGGGTTTCGAAGGTTCCGTCCTCGTAGGTGAATGTCAAGTTAGGACCCAGATATACTGGATACCCGGACCATGGGTTGTTGGCTCCGGCTTGGTTGGTGTAGCCTAGGAGTTGCGCATTCCATTGGGCGTCGACATCCTGCTCGAAGCTGAACCTCGAAGCCAGGTTTAACATGAAGCTCGTGGCGTTCTGACCATTGATCTGGGTGATTGCAGCTGGTCTAGTTCCGCTCTTGGATTGCAAGGCAGCTAGATAATATTGTGTGAGAAAGATGCGCGACACAACACCTTGGGTTCGGAGATCAAGTCAAACTCACATAGTCGGTACAGCTTTGGCAGGGTGGTACCATTAGTTGACACAGAGACGATGTCAGAGGCCAGTTCGTTTCCGAATGAAAAGGCCTTGAAGACATCCGGAAAGTAAGCGAAGTGCCCATCGTGGGCTGACGTGATTAAGTCGACTATGGCAAGCTGAAAGTCATATTCACTTGCGAAGCCTCCTGCTGTGGCCGTCGCAGAGATATTGTCCAGTCCCCCTTGGATATCAACCGGGGGAAGCATATACGACTGTGGAGGGTCTTTGAGCCATGCAAGAGTGGTCTGCCATTCTACAAAGGCCTTGAGACTTTGGATGAGCTGTTGTGCTGGCTGGGGCTTATTCGGTACCGACTGAAGGCATTCGAACGCCAAGGACCCTGGGAAGAACGCTATACCAAGGAATAGGTCAGTATAAGCCCCGATAGCTTCGTGATTATTAGTGAGTGCACATACCTGAGGAATTAGCATTAACCAAGCGAGATATCTGCGCGCATGCAGCCGGCGCTGGAGCTTTTACTCGCGCAAACGCTCCTGGAGGCAACCTTTGTGCCGACACCCCCAGAGCAGGAACCGCTATTATTAGAGACCACCAGAGCATTCTCGCGACTGGGCTGGATAGGTCAACTATCTCGGAGCCCTCTATGAAAAGATTCTATTAGTGTCGAAATGAAGTTACCATCTTTACTAGACATTAAGCGCACTATTCCAACGGGAACTATTCAGTAAAATATATGATTTCGATATTTACACTCTCGCAATCTCTTCAAGATTGCTAGTGGGAGGACTAGCTGTTGGTAAGCGTGTGATGTGCATCATGAAACMCCCCGGAGCTCCAAGCCGCGCGTTGTGGCGCATGGATCCTACCATCGTCAGTCTCGACCTATCACAATCGCCAGGAGGATTCTCTGCGTATCTTGACCTTAGCTACCCTACACTATGCGTTTTGTGTTATTTGTAGAATATGACCACATCTGGTAGCTAAATAGCTTATTTGAACGGCAAGAAATGGTTCCTGGGTCAGATGTGGGTTCGGAGCTGAGGCCATCTTTCCAGCCCTACAGCCCCCAACCTCCCCTTCTAAATCGGATCAGGCATAGAGTCAAACATCAAAACATTTCGGCCCCGAGTAGCGTGTCGAAATCCCGGTGGCGGTCTCGGGTCCTTGGGTCCCTTTCTCACCAATAGCCAAATGGGATATATTTTACATGAATCGCCTTCAAAATACAGCCGCATCTAGGACTTCGTTGCCTGTGTTTCACGTTACACCTATTTAAATATCATCAATCAGTGAGTATAGTCCTATATCACCAAATTGCTATAGCTCTAGGAGGAGGAGGAAGGTCTCGGGTTTGATTCCAGGAGCAAATACCAAGGTAATTGGAGTTGCATCTTAGTTCTATACTCTACTAAATCAGATTCGCAGTCCATTCTTTTCGGACCGACTGAAGAGAAGCGGAAAGTCCTACATAGAGCATAGTAGGACTCAGAGTAGGAGCTACAAGGAGGAATACCCTTTTGATGTGGGTTTTTCTGAGTCCACGGCCGCACGTAAACGGATGACATGACTGTAGGGGTAGATGGTTCTGGCGACAACTGAGGTTTTCATAGTGCCCATGTGCTTTCCCATCTAGGTACATAAAAACAAAACATGCAGTTTTGCTACTTCAAACTTGTTTTGTGCCCCCAATAGATACCTGACCAATGCACTTAGATAGTTACAGTGATGTTTCGTTTCTTGGTGTTCGTTTCTAGGGGTCGCTGTGAAGAATACACATGAAGCAACTAGGTTTTCCCACGGCAAGACTTGCTGATAAGACTTCTCGGGATGGGAGGGATATGTGTCTTGCTTGACGACACTCATTGTGCTAGGGACATGTTGCCATTCGCCTTTGAGTATGTCATTCGTAAATACCACGATTATTCAGTACCAAAGGAGGTCAAATACTCATCTAGGCCCATGTCACAATGTGGACAATACGTAAGGGGTGCAAACGACGTCATTGCGCGAGGAGCTTTAGACCTATCTGCTACAGGATCGAGTATATATAAAGGCGACTACTCTTTATCTACATATCTCTAACTACGCCCGAAACATCCGGAACGTGCCCTGTCCTATATCCTGATAGTTCAATACACTACCCTCTTATCCTCCTCGTCTCTTGGAATGCTTCAGATAGGACTCCCCGTTATAATCGTGTATTTTACGTATCAAGACCTAGATATGGTCAAAGGAGTCCTACACCACTAAAGAGTGAAACTGTGATAAGACAAAGGCATTGTAATATATGAACACTGTTGCAATTTTCAGTCCTGTCTAAACTGACGGTACAACTGTCTAAGCTACCGTGTTCCATACCTACAGGTATCAAGCTGTGAAAATACCAATAGTCATCTCAGACAGTCGTACTATCAATTTAGATTAGTCTTAATCATGGATGGCTTAAGTTTGAGATATTCCGTAATAGATCATTTCACACCGAGTATTGAATATTATATATTATGATAGTAACTAGTCAACATAGAACGACTCATAACACTTGACCCTGATCGTCGGGATTGCAGAATTAAGGCCTCCGTCCTGTCCATTGACTCATCACTTGGTCAACATGAAGCTGTTGCGTTTAATCATGGCATGGTACCGTCTTGCTACTCGAGAGCTTAGCCGAGCGAACTATATTCCAGGCTTTTTATTACATCTCAATTTATATCMCCTCCACTACACAGAGCTCGTAGATAGACCTTTGCTACGCAACTTCGGACTTCAGAGTCTCTTTCCATACGGAGCTTCTTTCAACATTTGTTACCTACAAGCCACGGCCTTCATCAGTCATATTGATGGATACGACTTCGTAGTCGCTCACCTTAATTTGAAGATCAATTTCCCCCCAAAAGCTGTAGTCATCAAATTAGTATGCCGTTCATACCTATACATCAAGATTGATGAAATATTTTTATCTCTCATGAGCACATCGGCCCCCGCTAGAATGCTAACCTATTACTTACATGTCAGACTTCGATATTTCTGTCAAATACTCTGCATTCCTAGATTGGGTATGGACAGGCACTGTTGCTCCTCAATCTAAACCACCTAAAATAATGTTTAGCAGCGAGGTGAGTCTCGTCTAGAGGCCTTGAGCGAAACATGAGTATGATCTACACCTGTCTCGGAATTGTTGGTTAAAATACAGAGGTATGAGAAAGATCTCAGTCAATATAACAATTTGTGATTATATTTATCTATGTGTATTAAAAATGGCTAATGAACTTTGAGATCAATTAACAAAGGGCACATCGGTGCGGATTGAAAATTACCCAATTATGAGCGATCTTTTGAGTGTTGGGGGGAACAAGGGAGGCGGGTGCTAAAGATATAGCAAGGGGGTTATACCTGAGTTTTATAAAGGCTATTATGCACCATTGAGGATTTTTATTAAAAATTTCTTATTAAAAAGATTTCACTTATCGATCTTAAAATTTTAATTTAATATTATATAAAAATAAAAAATATTAAATTTAATTAATGTAATAAAAAAATATAATAAAAGTTATAATAAAAATTATAATAAAAGTTATAATAAAAGTTATAATAAAA
>JYCQ01000271.1:0-88923 GCA_000931505.1 Hypoxylon sp. E7406B | reverse complement strand
AAATTATAAAATTATATTATTAATTATTTTATTATATATTTTATTAACTTAAAATTATATTAAAAACTTTAATATATTTTAAATATATATAAAAAATATAATTAAAGTAATTTAATATTTTAATTTTTATTATTACTTTAAATATATATAAAAAGTAAATATATAAGTTAAAACGTTATTTAAAAAGTGTATATATGGTAATAACTTTAATTATTTTTAAATTAAATATTAATTAATTTTAAATTTAAACTTATTAAAATTATAATAAAAACATTTATAATATATTATAATATTTTATAAAGTATATTTATAATATAAGTTTTAAAGTAAGTTTTTTAATTATAATTTAAGTATATTTTTAAATTAAATTTTTAGTTTATTATTATATGTTTATTTAATAAAAATAATTAATATAATAATTAAGTTTTATTTAAATAAATAAATAATGTTAAAATTAATTTTAACTTAATATTAAAATAAATAAAATTAACTTTTCTTTATTTTTTATTTATAAAAACTATTAATTAATAAGTAAATAAATTATTAAATTAACTTTAAAAAGGTTTTTATTAAACTTATTTTAAAATTAATTTTATAAATTAATTAAATATATTAAAATATATTAATATTAATAAAAGTAAATATTTTATAATTAATAACTTTATTAAAAAATTAATCTTATTTTTAATAATTATAAAATTATAAATAATGTTTATATTAATTATAAAATAATTTTAAATTAACTATTATTTAACTTTTATAAGTTTATTAATAATTATAAAAAGTAGTTTATATTATTTAAGTAATTTAACGTTTATTATAAATAAAAAAATATATTTATAAAAGTATATTTTATATATAAAATAAAAAATTAAAATATATTAAATTTACTTTATATTTATATTATAATTAAATTAAAGTTATATTTAAATAAAACTTTTAATTTTAAGATTTAATTAAATGAAAATTACCGTAAATAAGTTAAAAAGAAAAAGTAAAATTTATTACTTTTTTTTAACTTTTTAAATTTTTTTAATAATATTAATATTATTTTAAATAATTTTAAAATGGATTTAAAACCATTATTAAAGTTTAATAATTTATTATAATAAATTAATAATTAAAACTTAATTAATAAAAACATAAATATTATAAAAGTTAAAAATAAATTTCATGTTTTTTTAAATTAATAAATAAATATTTAATAATTAATTAACTTTATTAAATTATAAAAATAAAGAATTTTAAATGTAATTTAAAATTAATTTATAAATATAAATTTATTTAAGCTTTAACTTTTAAAATATTTATGTTATATAATTTAAGTTACTTTAAAAAATTATTTTAAATTTAATTTATAATTATCTTTATAAAACATTTACTTTAATTTATTTTCATTAAAAAAAATTATATAATTATTATAAAGTAACTTTAAATAAAAAATAATAATAATATATTTTAAGATTATATTATATTTAAATTAACGTAAATAAAGTTATTTAAAAGTTTTTATAATTTTTAAAAGGATTTTTAAAACGTAACTTAAAGAAAAAAAATAATAAATAATAAAATTACGTTATAAAATAATTAAAAGATAAACTTAAATTAATTATTAAGATGTTAATTAAATGTAAATTACGTAAGCTTTAAAGCATAAGCTTTACGTAATTTTAAGAGGTTTTATATATAAGTTTTTATAATTATATGTAATTAACTTTCTTTTTTTTACACATTAATTAATTTAACTTTAATTACTTACGCATTTAAATGCTTTACTTTATTATATAAATAAACTTTATTATTTAACATTAATAAAAAAATAAAAACTTATATATTAAATAAAGAAAAATAAAAGTTATTTTAAAAATTAAAACGTATATAATTATATATTTTATTTTAAATAATTTTTATATAATTATTATATAACTAATTTTCATGTTATATTTATATATTTTTTAATATATTAAACGCATTTATAACGTTTATAATATATTTTAATATTAATATTAAATATTAAATATATATTTTTAATTAAAAAAACGAGTAATTTTTTAATTTTCTTTACTTTTATATATATATCTTTTTTAAAAAAGTTTTAATTTAAATATAATTTTAAATTAATTTTAATTTATTTTATATTTTATCTTTATTATCATTTAAAAATAATTATTATTATATTTAATATCATATTTTATTATAATAAATTAAACGTTAATAAGTTAATTATTTATATAATATTAAATATAAATTTAAAATTATTTTTAAATAATACTTTATATATTATTTTACCTTTTATTTTAAATAATATTAAATTTTATATAATTAATATATTTTTAACTTATTTTATAGTTAATTTTCATTAATATAATATAAGTTTTATTTTAAAGATAAATTTAAACTTTAATTTAATTAATATATATTTTTTATTAAATATAATTTAAGATTAATTTTTAATTAAACTTAAATAATATTAATGTAAGTTATTAATTTATTATATATATATTAAATCGCTTATATTTACGTTTTAAATAATTAATTATTTATAATATTAAAAATAATTTAATAATTATATTAATACCATTTTAATTAATAACTTAAATTATGTTATATATATAAATAAATTTTTAATTTAATTAAAGATTATTTTTATTAATATACTTAATTATTTTATTATTGTTAAAATTAATTTAATATATAATTAAATATTTTAAAACGTTAATATTATTTATTTAAATAATAAAAGCTTTTAAAAATATTATATTAATTTAATTTATTTAACTTTAATAATATTTATATAATGTATATAATAGTTAAAATAAATATAATTTAAAATTAAATTAAAAGTAAATTAAAATTAATTTTTTAATTATTTTTTATTAAATATATAATTTAATTAATTATATAAAAATGATAATAATTAATATATAAATATATTTAATTAATTTTATATAATAATAAAACGATATTAATTTTTTTTTAATGTTATATATTAATTTATTATTATTAATAAATAATGTTAATTTCGTTTTAATTAAAAATTTAAATATGATAATTTTAAATTAATTTTAAATTAAATTAATTTTAAATATTTAAATAACCCTTTTTTTTTACTTTTTATTTATTTTATTTAAAAATGTAAATTTATAATATAAATTTTTATTAAAATAATATTAAAATAAGTTTTAAGTTAATTTTTATAATTAATATAATAATAAGTTTTATAATTATTTTAATTAACATTTTTTATAATTTATAAGTTATATTTTATTTAATTTTATTAAGTTATAAATTTAAATTAAAGTAATTAAATATTATAATTAACCTTTTAATTTTAAAATATTAATTTTAATGTTATTAATTAATTTTATTTAAAGATATTTATTTTACTTTTTACTTTTACTTTAAATAAAATAAAAATTAATTTTTTTTAATAATAATATTAATTATAATTTTATTAAATAATTAAAACTTTTATAAAAAATTAATGAAACTTTTAATTTAATTAAATTATTTTAATTATAATTAAAAATCTTTAATAAAGTGGATAATAAATATAATAAAATTAAATTAAAATTAAATTTATTTAAAAATTTTTTAATATTTTATTTAAAATATAAATTTAAAAATAAAGTTTAATATTTAAAATTTATAAAAAATTAATTTTAAATTATTTTTTATTTAAACTTAAACTTAAAATAATAAATTTTAATAAGTTTTATTTAATAAAGTAATAATATTATTTTAATTAATAATTTATTAATAAAATATATATTATTTTAATATTTATTAACTTTTTTAATAAAAAATTTATAAGTTTTATATTTTAAAATTTAAAATTAAAATTAAAGTAAAAAAAATTATAAATACGTAAATAATAAATATTTTTTAAAATTTTTTTATAACTTATTTTTTATTATTAAACTTTAATAAATTAATAATTTTATTACTTTTTATAATTATAAAAATAATATAATATTATTATTTTAAAAATTTAAATATAAAAATTTAATTAATATTTTATATTAAATTTAATTTTAATAAAGTTATAAATAATAAATGTTTTTAAAAATTATAATTATAAAAAATAATTTAAAAATAATATTATTAAAATAATTTTATAAATTATAAAATTAAATTTAATATAATTTAAATATAATTTAAAATTAAATTTAATATAATTTAAATATAATTTATTTATATAATATTAAAAGTTTTTACTTAATTAATTAATAATATTATTTAATTAAAAAATTAATAATTTATAAAGTATAATGACGTAATTTAAAGCAGGTGGTCCAACTTTTTAAAACAGGTGTTCCGACCTAATAGCCCCTAAATGCATAGCCAGGTAATTTGCATGTTTCAGCGACAGCCACGAGATAAGACAACAGTGACCACCTGCTGTCTCGAGCTAAGCTCCGGAGCTGATCAGCATCCAACCCTGAATCAAGCTTCACCCGTCCGTCCAATCCATCCTTCCTGCATTGCAAGATTCTTTAGATCACTAGGATTCTTGACTCATCCTTGACTGTACATAACCTTATATTTTAAGGTTGTGTTGTATTTTTTGCATGTGTTCAGTGGTCACCGCATCATCAAGATGCTTAAGATTTCTAGAACCATTTTGTTCTACCCATGGAGCCATACAGATAACAACGCATCTCGCTCATGTGAGACATGCATATCCGTCCAACCCTACCACCCATGCAAAGAGCCGATCCTTTCTACCCTACTCCCTTATCAGCGGGAGGGCCGACGCAGTACCAGCTATCTAGCCTAGGCATCTTGAGCTCTGGTGAGACTCTTTTCGGGCGGTTGGCGAATTGGAACCGGATATTTCTGCTTTAGAGTTACAGCTCGACTCTCGCTTCTGCACCCCACGACGATTGGCATCCTGGAAACCAGGGTGCTCCAACAGATAAACAGAAAATCCTGACATCCCTTATCTCAGAGGCCTATCAGTATTACGAAAGTACGGTACCTATCTGGGTTATATGATAAGATGGCTTGCAGCAGCGTTTTGCTGCATCGCGCATTTCCCTCTCTCCTGTGATGGTTCTTGGCGCAATCAATTCACCATCAATCCGACTTTGCTGAGCGAATATATTCAAACCGCTGCCCCTTGAATCGCGGCTTACGCTGTGTAGATACCCAGGGCACATTATCTACCTGATAATCAGTTCATGAGCGCAACACGCGACCATATTCCCGGACGTAAACCCAGGGGGCCAGCGCGGTCTGACCTCTTCAATCCAATATGACAGCACACGAAGTACAGCGACAGGAGTCGCATACTCCGGCCGTGATGACCGTGTTCGCCGACGGAGATGTACCGGATCACATCGCAGAAATGTCCGAGGACGAAGCGGCGCTCGCGGCGCTCGGGTATAAGCAGGAGTTCAAGCGCGAGTTTTCAGCCTGGACGACTTTTGCCGTCAGCTTCGCTGTGATGGGACTGCTGCCGAGTATTGCTACTACGATGTGGTATGGGCTAGGATATGGTGAGTTGTCTCGCGGGCTGCGTCCGAAGATTCGCAATGGCACGGAGAGCTAACAAGGGATGTGCAGCTGGGCCTGCGGCAAACACATGGGGTTGGCTGTTGTCTGTGTTCTTCATTCTGTGTGTATGAATTCCCTAAATGCCAAATGCTAAAGGGGGACTCAATTAAGGCTGATCCATCTCAGGTCGCCTCTTCGATGGCGGAATTGGCAAGTAGCATGCCTACTTCCGGCGGTCTATACTATGCGGCTGCGGTGTTAGCTGGTCCGAAGTACGGTCCCTTCGCAGCTTGGATTACGGGATGGAGCAACTGGTTCGTGCAGGTTACGGGAGCTCCCAGCGTTGACTACGGATGTGGTGAGTCGCAGTCATTATCTCCCCCTGATAGCGGATCCTAGACATTGACACTCTCCTGCTTCTAAGCTGCTATGATTCTAGCAGCGGCATCGATAGTGAATCCTGAATATGTACCGACGAGCTACCAGACGTTCCTCCTGACCGTCTTCATTATGTTAACACATGCTTGCATTAGCAGCATGCCGACATTATGGATCGCGAACTTCAACTCCGTCGGGACGACAATTAACCTCCTCTGTCTCTTAATCGTCATTATCATAATCCCCTCGGCGGCGATGGGTGATCCGAAGTTCAACTCGAACGAATTCGCGTGGGGAATCCAGAATAGCACAGATTGGCCTGACGGCATCGCAGTGCTAATGTCGTTTTTGTCCATCATCTGGACTATGTCCGGATATGATGCCAGTTTCCACTTATCCGAGGAGTGCTCGAATGCGTCTATCGCTACGCCTAGGTCTATAGTGATGACCGCGGCGTCGGGTTCTATACTTGGTTTTGTGCTGAACACGCTTATTGCGTACACGGTCAGAGATGTGACTGAAATTATAGAGAGCGATCTGGTAGGACTATATCCATAACGGGTACAGATGGACGTTTTACTCACGGATCTATACAGGGCCAACCATTCGCTGCATACGTAGTCCAAGTCCTTCCGCAAAAAACCGCGCTCGCCGTCCTCGCCATGACCATCGTATGCGCATATTCCATGGGGCAAGGATGCATGGTGGCCGCATCGCGCGTGTGCTTTGCCTACGCGCGGGACGACTGCTTCGGAATTGTCAGCCGGCCGCTCAAGCAGGTGAACCGGTACACACTGACCCCCGTCAATGCAGTGTGGTTCAACACCTCGATTGGCGTCGTCCTCCTGCTGCTCATCTTCGGCGGCGCAGCCATCGACGCCATTTTCAGTATCGGAGCTATCGCCGCGTACGTCGCTTTCACGACGCCCGTATTCCTGAAGATCGTGTTCGTGGGAAACAAATTCCGCCGTGGACCCTGGCACTTGGGCGTGATGAGTCTGCCGTCGGGGATTGCGGCGTGCTGCTTTGTGCTG
Organism: Hypoxylon sp. E7406B; assembly: GCA_000931505.1. NCBI lineage: Eukaryota > Fungi > Ascomycota > Sordariomycetes > Xylariales > Hypoxylaceae > Hypoxylon > Hypoxylon sp. E7406B. Next base: position 82,012 of record JYCQ01000271.1, on the reverse strand, counting down.
GTTATGCTGCCGATTTTGTGCTTTCCTAGTGTGAGAGGGGAGAACTTGACCCTGGATGAGATGAATTGGACTGCGCTTGTTTATGTGAGCTGCCCCTGCTCCCCACCTAAACGCAGCTGGAGTTTATGTCATGGGAGAGAGATATAAAGTGAGAGAAGGGAGAGCGTTACTAATTCTGGTACAGGGCGCGCCCATGTTATTCGTTATACTGTGGTTCTTCGTCGATGCCCACAAGTGGTTTAAGGGGCCTAAGATCAATATCGAGGTATGCTTGCCCTTTTGTCCCTCCTTTTTCTCTTTAGATTCGTATTTGTCTCGAAATATCTAACGGTACGATACCTACCAGCACCATATGCTCCATCAGCGACTCCCGGGCGTGGAAGGCATCGAGGTACCCTCGGGAAGCGGCGAAAGCGGTAAAGACTTGGATGTCGAAAGGGGCTCAGTATCTAAGGCGCCATCGATCTAGCCGGGAGACACGAACTGAATATGATCACGTGGAATATATGGTAACGGTTACGGTAAAACTTAGAGTTATATATTCAAAATGAAGATAGAATACGCCTGATTCGATCTTTTTTGGTTCCCCTATCTCTCCTCGAGCTTCGCCATCCCGGATCCTCGAAGATCGAATCATATCAGTGATCACAGCTACCAATCCAGCCGGCTCAGACCTCTTGTCTATCGCAATATGCGGGCCAATATGCCTGTTTCATGACAGCCTTAGATCACAAGAGCTGGAACGGGGCGCGGCCAGTCGTTGATCTCATTCCCCTATCCCAAACGATATACGAGTCTCACATTGTCGTATAAGTAGGGTGCCCATGAAAGGATCCAATAACAATATCGAGGAGGGTGACGATGTAAAGATCAAACCTTCAATGTGCGATCGGATGCCATAACTGGCAGCCATTTCTAGAATGAGCCTCGGAAAAGGTTCTCGGTGTGAACCTGCGTAACGTAGCCATCGCATCGGAAATTTGTGCTAGGGCGATTTTCCATGCGGATACCCTTCTAGGTCATCTAGACCATCTCTTCCATGCTCGTCTAGGAATTATCTTGCAATATTGTTCATCAAGGTATGGGCTCGTTGGCCTGCCCTGATAGATGGCTCTTATAGAAGCGACCACCTTTCCTCCATGATAAGGTGAAGTTGGTAGTGAAGCACCAGATGATCGAGAATCTTTTGTTGTTATTCGGGGGTATTGCAAGAGTGGATAGCTCCCGAGGAATGGGGAGCGAAGGAGCTTTAAGGCCGTAATCCTGAGTAAGTCTCCTAGCTAGTGTTGCTGCGTTCGTATACAAGCTAACGGTTTCACGAGATAAATGTATAGTTTTATCAGCTTTCGAGTAGACTTATCTAGCATATGATGATGGTAATCAGAAGACCTTCTACGGTAAATCTCTTGACACCTGCAGACAAAGTATGTGTCCCAACGTCTTGCGTGCTAGGCTCGCACGAACCGCCCTTAGCGTCGGGTAATGTACTCTCAAAGACGTGGAGAACGTAGAGTACGGTATGGTGATGCTAGGCAAGAACGATATGTTGTGCTTGATTATGGCAAGATTGTGTAGTAGCTAAGTGTAGGCTAGCAGCTACCATTCTATCTAGTCCATGGATTTCAACGTGACAATTGTGGAATATCAGGGAAGTGACCTTAGACAGTAAGATAATCAGGGCTAGAGTGTCGCCAAGGCAAACATGCCAATTATGGTCAAGAATTCCCTGAATCACATCAAACATAACGATACCAACACTAGCACGAGGGTGATGTCCTAATAAGAGGCGCTGCTTAATGTACGTATGCACGTGTCTTCGAGAATTGAATTGAATCTCGGTATACCCCAATTCTGGAGGATCTCAATGAACATGTCACTTTGTAGATACCTCCTGTGAGGCACTGTGTTTTACAGAGGCTGTAATTAAACTGCTGGTTTGTCCGAGTTAGGGGAAATCAGGGAAATCAGACCACGTAACCCTACCAAGGCAATTAGATTGTGATAGGGATTGCAGAGTCATAAGACATTGAAACCACTGTACCGATGTAAGGCGAGACGAGGCTATCATGTCCTTAGACATTGGAAAACCAAGGTGTAATAACCCTTTCGGAAGATGCTTATGCTGAGAGTCGAGAATGGAAGGCTACGCCAAGGGATAGGGCGCCTGCGCCTAAGACCGTGGCGGTCGTGTGCACGATTACATCCCTTTGATGCTGATATGATACCGAAGATGTCTCACGCACGTTACTGTGATTGATTCACGGCCTCGTATTTGGCGGCTACCTATATATTGACTTTTGATGCAGCCATCATTCTATCGGGAAGTTGGAGTGGTGCGACGTTACCCCTCTCATTGATCGACGCTGTTTCGAGTAACCCGTCCGCAAGGCAACTAATGTTTGATAATCAATTGACCGAACGTGTGCTTGACCTGGAAGGCTGTGGTGGCCGTAGTGATACTCGGATCACTTTGCTGTAATTTCGTCATTGGGGTTCGGATTGCTCTCGATCTATTGGCCGCATATAGACCTAATCTACCTGGGTAGGTGGCTTGATAGGTTACAACTGGCATCTTGTACCCAGAGGGCCTCGTTGTCAGACTTGCACTGTCGCTTTTATCGACCCCAATGTAATCATCATTAATCAATTCATTGCGGGACCTCCCAGTTGCGAGATCCGGAAATCCTCAGGGTCGCAGCCGATCGGAAGATGTTGTTGAAGCAACTGAGGTCACACCAATGGTCAGGAGGTTTCAAGCCGCTTAGCGACCTCCTCGATCCTCGCGCTGCTTCCTAGAAGTTGCCTTACAGCCTCCCGATCCTGGCCGTTCTCACCCTGCACAACCATCTTCACGATGTCACCATCGTCACTTATGACGAGGCGCCCAGACCGCCCATCATTCCACTCGACGCGGATCTGCTTCGCCTGGGCGTCCGCCGCGCTAATATCAACAATCGGAACCTCCATTTCCTTCGCCTTTCCTTTCCTGCTTTCCAGGCCTGCGGAGCTGCGCAGGTCCCCGATAACAGATGTCCTGTTGTGGTACCGCACCAGTTCCCGCCTTAGAGCCCGTGCGAAGGTCGACAAATCCTGCTTCTTGGGCGCGTCGTAGTCGTCTTTGGCCGTTGGCGGTGGCAGATGCCGAGCCGCTAGGCCAGACAGTGGTATGCACTGGGGCACAGTGTGCCGGTGGACGCGCAGGTACCGAGAGTTCGGGTAGGGCCGGTTCAACATGACATAGTACGGCCGAAGAAATCGGGATTTGGACATGACTTCGAAACGTAGGCCCAGAACATTGCCTCCATCCACGGCGTTAGGGTCCGGGTCGCGGACCTTGAAGGTTGTTATGGAGGCGCATGCTCGATATAGACATTGTTGCTTATGGGCAAAGTGCTCATCGGCTTTTGCCAGGAGCTCTTGCGACCTCGAGCTATCATTTGCTTGTTTCGATTTCGGTCTTCTCGAAGAATCATTCTGCAGTATCTGACGCATTGGCTCTGATGTTATCAGAGTGGCTGTTTGCAATTTGAGCTCTCGTTTTAGTGATTCCACTAAAAAGGGGTTAGCAGTTGTTCAGACTAGAGGAGACAATACTATATGATATATGTTTACCTTGATCCCTCAAGCTTGCAATTTCACTGTCCAGCCTATCGGCGACGGACAGGTCGGATGGCTGGATCTCCTCAGTCGCCATACTAATTCAAAATGTTCTAAGACTCGGTGTCTGAATTTACAAGGGCGCTGTCTTATGAATTGATGGTCGTCATAACCATCTCATGTGTTGATCCGGCTTCAGTGAGAACGCGTGAGACGCGTGCTGCGGTGGACGATAAGAATAGCGATAAGAGTGGGGGAGATCTAGATCTTTCTTGGTGGGGCAGGTCCTTTGGGACGGGGCGCTGAGTAATCCGCAGGCCAGGGTTTTCTCTCCCACCATTGGACCACAGTTTAACCTTGACCTTGACCTTGCTTCAGCTCTTTTCTGGACACGTCCACCTAAATTCGATGCTTCTGCCCGCGACGAGGCAGCACCGGCATTTAGGCGCGATGGAATGACGAGGGATCTATCACCTTTTGGTTTTTGAGGCTCCTCAACTCTATTCAGAATTCCAATCGCTCGTTACTTACACGATCTTTCCATTCTTGGGCCCACTTTGCCACTCCCAAGCGCGATCCCAAAAAAGGCCACGGTTGCTATTTATTATACTGTGAAGTCATTGGACAGACTGAAACCTTTCCACGAATTATATACGACATCTACCATTGACGTACCTGCCTAAATATTGTAGCACCACCTACCATCTTAGACCCTTATTATTCTCTTGTTGTATTCCTAGAGACTCTACGAAGGCCTAGCCACTACCATCCTTTCTCCACCCGAACGCTCTACCTCGCTTCGCGCCGAATTACATATGGGTGTCGAAACTCGACGGTCGAAATCCCAGAAAAAAGACAAGCTGTCTGTCTCAACGAGTGGCCGCGCGAATGGTCACTCAACCGGAAACGGCAGCATGAGTAACATGGAATTACGGCGCAAGAACGCCGCACCGCACGACTCAGGTCAGGTTACAGCAAACCTCATGGCGCGAGAATCCTTCTCCCTCGACGACAACGTTCCAAAGACGCCGATAGCAAACAACCATGGGTTCTGGGAACTTCCCTTACAGGACCAAAGGAATTTCATGCTTTTGGTGCTGTTGTATTTCCTACAGGGTGTCCCTATGGGTCTTGCAACTGGATCGGTGCCGTTTCTCCTCAAAGAGCATCTCTCGTTTGGCGAAATCGGTGTTTTCAGCTTAGCTTCATACCCATACTCGCTAAAACTGTTCTGGAGTCCGATAGTGGATGCGGTATGGAACCCCAAAGTTGGACGACGGAAAAGTTGGATTCTGCCAATCCAGTTAATGTCTGGGTTTGGAATGTTATATCTGGGCTCCATGATTGAAGATTTGATGACGACAACCGGTAAACCAGGCGGTCCGAGCGTCTGGAACTTCACAGGCTGGTGGTTCTTCCTGGTCTTCATGTGCGCCACGCAGGATATCGCTGTTGACGGGTGGGCCCTGACTTTGCTCACACCGGGGAATGTTTCCTATGCTTCAACAGCGCAAACAGTCGGCCTAACAGCCGGCCAGTTCCTGTCTTATACCGTCTTTTTGGCCTTCAATTCCAGCGATTTCGCGAACCGATACTTTCGATCTGTACCGTCAGAGGAAGGTCTCTTGAGCTTAGGGGGTTACTTGACCTTCTGGGGCTGGGCTTATATCGCGATTACCATCGGACTTGCGCTTCTGAAGAAGGAAGAGAGGACAAAAAATGAAGATGGTATCTGGGATGTGTATAAGATTATGTGGGAGGTTCTGAAACTCCCAAATATCCAGACCATTATCATGGTTCATCTCATTTCCAAGATTGGGTTCCAAGCCAACGACGCAGTTACGAACCTGAAGTTACTAGAAAAGGGCTTCGGCAAGGAAAATATGGCGCTAACGGTGCTGATTGATTTCCCCTTTGAGATAGGTCTAGGCTACTACGCCGGAAAATGGTCCCAGGAATATACGCCTATGCGTCTCTGGTGTTGGGGATTTGTGGGTCGCCTCATCGCTGCTGTATTTGCTCAGATTACAGTTGCCATATTTCCGGCCAGCGGTGTTGAATCTTGGTATCTTCTCCTGGTTATTGCCGAGCACGTGTTTTCAACATTCACTTCAACCATCATGTTCGTTGCCGTCTCCGCGTTCCACGCTCGCGTTGCGGATCCCGTGATCGGTGGAACCTATATGMCCTTGCTCGCAACGTAAGTCTAATATTTACTTTGAMAAGCCACAAGTCACTTTTAACTAACGTTGACAATAGGGTTTCCAACCTTGGTGGTACATTCCCTAGGTACTTCGTGTTGCGCTTAGTAGATGCCTTTACAAAAGCTACCTGCCATCCCCCAACAGGGAAGGTGGATACCTCGACGCTGAAGGGACCGCTTGTGACGCAGGAATTCTCTTGCGCCGTTCAAGTTCAGAGGGAAATATGCGAGTACGGTGGCGGTACCTGCGAGATCATTCACGATGGGTTCTACATTGTAAACATACTGTGCGTCATCGTAGGATTGTTGACGTTCACCATGTACATCAGGAAGAAGGTTTTGATCCTACAGGGCCTGCCATTGAGGGCATGGAGGCTGGCTGGATCTCGGTGACGGTGATATATATGATATTGTATTATGTGTGTACAATATATGAATGATAATATTAAGAGGCAACTCGCAACAGGGATTTCCCTTTTTTGACTTGGTGTCGAGCGTAGATATACTTTTCAGATGGACATGAATGCACGTTCCTAAATCTTAATAAAAAGGAGTAGATAGATCGTTCGCCCTAAGCTCCGGCTAGGTCTGTAATAATTCGTAGTATTCCTCTTTGGGTACCCAATCCAACTACCTACCTGGTTGGACTGGTTGGACTGGTTGGACTTGGAGTCAATTGGCCAACCCGAGACCCAAAAAAGGCAAAAAGGGCAATAAAGACAGGGAGGCCGGGCCGGAGAGCGTGCGGTGGACGCAATCCGAACCCGCCATTCCCCGCGAAAACCGGCACGGACCACGGTGGCAGGTTAGTCCGGAGTGCAATGCACCACCATTGCGAGCCCGGGTTAGAATCCTCAGTGTCATTATGCCTTATAACTTTTTTAATGTTAGTTGGAGCTGATTAGCTACATGCCTCTTTGTTTATTCCTAATGAAGGGCAATGTTTGGCATCATACACCCTCACCAGGAAACAATCAAGAAACAATGCGCCAGAAATTATAAGATAAAAGCCGAGGCGCCAGCTAGCATGATTGCAGAAAGGATCGTAGTATCTACCACATAACCAGGAGATTCATCATGTCGGACTTGGATACTTTACAGACGTGCCATCTTTGCCGCCTTGCCAGAAAGGCTTGGTGCTTTCCCAAGCTTGTCGCTCAATTCTTTGGACCCGATGGCTGGAGCGTGGAACCCAAAAATGCCGGATATGATGTTTGCCTGTACTGCGAGGGTGCTGAGGCGGGKCTTATCAACACCATCTTAGCTGTGCAAGACGCGCCGGTCGAAGTGTTCAACCGTGAACAACTATCTCATCAGAAGGCCCTTCAGGACCTCCTATACCATGTACGCCTCGTTTGTGCGATCGAATGGAACACTGTTCCGATCCCTGTCAGGTACCCTTTGGTCAGAATCATTTACCACTGGCGCAACAAGGTAGCGTTGAAGGAGATACTCGAATTCATGCCACTTGACATGCCCTATATGAGCAAGTCCTGGAAGATCGGATTCCTTCAGAGGGTCGCCCAGCACGCTCTATCCGCTTATGCGGAAGGCGTTCTTAAAAGGGTAGGTTCCGATGACCTTGGTAGTCACCAAGTCGACGTCGCCCAATTTGCGGGCCGAATCGGCAGTCTGTACGAACCAACTCCTGAGGACATCGTATTGATTCTACGTGAACTCGACGAACTACTTGAACGAGTATAAGACTCTTAGAGTGGTACTATGTAGCTCTGCTTGATGAGCCTTGAATATACTCGCACTGATGAGTTACTGTAGAGGCTAGACAACGCGAGCGCTGTGTTCATGTAACAAGGTACCTGCCTGTCAGATAAAAAATAAAAATACCTGAAGTCTTTTTCTGTTTCAGTGATATAGTGATCCTTGATGGATATATCAACAAATTATGTGAACTTGTAATGACTTCCAAATAACGGATAAATCCCAATTTAAATGTAGGCTCTAAAGTCATTGTGTTAACTTCTAAAGCCACGGTATATTAAGCCAACGTGGGATTAGAAGGGTCTGTTTCAGTAGAGAATTTTGTACCTTTCCTTCCTGTCGATGCCAGAGTAAGCTTTCTATCCTCGACCTTGCTGTCGCCCCAGTTATAGTCAGGTATAAGACCCCACGTTTTGCCGGCGACGGCTTCGAACATAGCCGCCTCTTCGATGGGCTCGAGAAGGAGGCTGATTGTCCTTCCCCTGGAGTCTCTGAGGAGCTACCATATAAGCCTCCGAAGGCTTCCCTTGCAACCCTGGAAGGCCAGATGTAGGAGAACTTAGATAATGCTTAATATAACCTTATGAGGCAATATTAAAGTTAGGAATGGCTTCACTTACACTAGATATAGGTAAGAAATAGACACGTAGGAAAGGTACCTTGATTACTATGGGCCTTGTATCTTAAATTAGGTATCTATACCTTTAACCCTATATTGGCTTAGTATACCGTGGCTTTAGAAATCAACACAGTGACTTTAGAGGAGCCCTCAAATATTCAACACCTTGAATAAAACAAAGAGGAGTAACGTAGATATTCAACTTTAAATCAATAACAATGTACCTTACCTCTCTTTGTTCAAAATCGAATTATTCTCTTTAGAGACAATGCTTAAGATAGGTATGTAGTCTTTGTTAGGGAAAGCAAGTACAATGCAACGTTTTGCTAATTCGGTGATATAAAGTCTTGCAAGTAATCCTACATTTCACGAGGAAGGTTGCTTAGGTTAGATACTAGGGGAAAATCACCAGTTAGCCCATCATGCCGATCGAGATCTCACGTACGTGCCGTTATTGCAACCTCAACAGAGGGCCGTGGCACATTCCTCAAATCATCGCAGAGGTCGTCGATTCTAGGTACGCGGAAGATGGACCGGTTATGGATGTCCTCTGCCTATTCTGCCAGGTAATAATCGAAGAGGGCGCCATCACCGCGCTATCGGCCATGGAAAAGGTCCCGCGCGAAATCTTCTACCGTCATCCGGAGTGGCATGGCCCCCAGACGGTCCTAATTGACCTATTGCGATTTGTAGGGAACGCCTGCGAAAATACCTTATTCGAGATTCCCGAGCAAATTGAAGAGCATTTGATCAAGGTGATTTATCGTTGGCGACTCGATATATCGCTGAGCACAATTTCCGAAGAACTCGTCGGCTCGTTTCCTTGCTCGGATCTCTGGAGAAAGAGTTTCCTCCACAAGCTGGCTGATTATGCTTGGAGTCGCTATATGGCAACGTTGTCTGAGAGACTCAACCGCGACATTCAATCCCGAATCCGTGATGCAGCTACTCCGGCGGAAGTTGAGGCCATTTTCCACGACTTGGACAAGCTATCGAGCCGGGCTCGCCGCCGCCCTAGACAGGATTAGTTACGGGTGATGATGAGAGTTAGTGAGCTTTGCACACTACTGATATGCTTATTTCTATTGATCTAGGGATGCTGCCAATGTTGTTTGCTATTTCGTAGATGTGATAATATAGAAGTGTTTCCATGTGCGAAAGAAAACATTTAATATAGCGACCCCTGAATATCGTGTCACAATGCAAGCTAGAGGTAGGGGTAGGAACAATGTTATTACCTTAACCCATTTGTTACGAGGTAGGGTCTCAGGTCTCCTTTACTCTATCCGAATTGCCTAAACCCGTAGCTTAATACATTAATATTCTTCAACCTTGCTGCCAGAACATAGTCGTCTTGCCCTCCATGCTACGCCTATCAATCAACTGAACCTCCTCCCCATCCAGCCTCCACCCCAGTGCCTCAACAGCCTACTTGACCTCCTTATACCCACCAGCGGCAGCGCCCCCTTACTAATATTATAATTCAGCGCCACAGCCGCGAGGCTCTTCCCCCTGTTCCTAGCAATATCCTCCAGCACCCGTAGCGTCGGCTCCACACTCTCCATATCGTAATTGCTAAAGCGGCGCGTCGACGGCGGCGGGTTCTTCGCGTTGTACTTCCCCGTGAGCCGCCCCTCCGCCAGCGATGAGTACGACCGAAATACTACCTCCATCTCCCGGTACGCCCCCATGTGGCCCTGTAGCTCCGGGTGCCGCCGCAACACATTGTACTTGCACTGGGTGGTCGCGAGCGGCACGTCGTAGCGCGTCAGCTCCTTGCGCATCATGATGAAGTCCTCGAAGTCGTAGTTAGCCACGCCCACGGCCCGCGCTAGGCCCTGCTGCATGCACGAGGCGAGCCCCTTGGCCACGTTTGGGATTGACTGCGCGTGGATGGGGCCATGCACCAGGTAGATATCGACGTAGTCGAGCTTCATGCGCGCCAAGCTACCCTTTAACGCCTTAAGCGGCGCCTTGACTGGGTGCAGCAGGTTGCTTGGAGCGAGTGGTATGCTCAGCCATTTCATCTGGATGACGACGGACTCGCGCGGCATGTCGGATATTAGTTCTCCTACGATCTCCTCGCTTTTGCCATTGCCGTAAGCCTCTGCTGTGTCGATGAAGTTAATGCCGTGGTCGTATAACAACTTGAAAGCCTCCTTTGGGCCTGGCATCTCCTCGTCCTTCCAGTGCCATGTCCCTTTGTCGCCCCATGACCAGGCACCGATACACAGATACGAGACCTCGACGGGCGGTTCCTTGGCCGTCGAGATTTCGACCCGGTCTGAAGTTTATCCATCGTGGTTGTTTGCTAAGGGGTTAGGCTGTGTAACCTATTTGAATAGGGGTTTAGAAATGTTTATTCCAAGTTCGGTGGAATGTTACCGTGTGAAATGGCGAACAGCATCAACTATGTGGTTCGTTCTGGCTTAGGATCGTCGTTGACGTATTTCAATGCAATGAACCTGGTTTGGTCGCATTGTAGTAACGTAGGGGAAACGTCGATTTAGACCTAGAAGAAGATAATATTTCTTATTCGTTTCCCTTCATTTCCATCCACTGTTATAGCTATTAATACACAATGGTTTCTAATAACTCGTGCTTAGCCGTCTTTCGTAAGTGAATGGACTTAATTTTACACCAAATAACCTATACTTAAGAATGAGAAAGTTAGTTAATACCTATCTAATGGTGAATATCGGCTAAAATATTCTATTGGCCTAGAATAGTGATAATAAGAGTCAGTCCTGTGCCTCCAGGCCCCCTCAAAGGAGAAAATCCTAGGAAATCTCGGTTAAACCACGTAAGGTAGTAATACAAATAGAATTACTAACAGATTTGAGTCCTCGTATAGTCTGACTGCCGATCTGAGAAAGTGATTCTTCTCCTTCGTAGAATCCCAACCTAAGAGCGTGGCTTGCCTTCTCGCTAGATGAGGATGGGTTCACATCTGCTACCGAATTCGTTCGCAACCAGAGACATTTTCACAGTCTGTTGCGCCCGTCTCCTCTCTCGCAGAAGCTTTTCTACCTCCGCATCGGAAACCAATGTATTGTTGCGCATAATATCTTCCGTCCCAGCACCATAAATTTGCGCGACGCTCGCCCACGAATTGCCGAGCATTGTAAACCGGGTCCGGGTGAGGAAAAGATAGATGATGACAGCGCAGGTTAGTAGATGTGCCCCCAGTAGAGAGATAACTGCGACTAGACCGTGCCACGATTGTGGGTACGAGACCTCTTCAAAGGTGACGACTTGCGCTGTCCCTCTCTCTGTAAATACGGGAAGTAGTTCGTAATATGCCACAGAGGACATGAGTGTTAGCAATGCAGATAGACTTGACGCCGGTGAATTCCCCGAAGACTTCATTGCGTCTATGAAGAATTTCTGCAATACCATATCCGGTAGCCTTGCGCCGTCTGGGACCAGCTCGTTAGGCAAACTTCGACCCTTGTATAAGCCAGTAGTAGTGTTCCCTGTAATGGGACCCCAAGCTCTGAATGTCTGTTTCAGGGCCTGCTGGGCAATATCTTTCCACGAGCGGTCTTCAAAGACCCATGACCCGAAGTCTTTTCGCGCCGTCAAGCTCTCCTTCTTTCCGTCCACTATAAAACCCCCTCCATACAAATAGGGAGAGAAATTCGGGCTTGTAAGCGTCTTGTCGGGGCAGAATTGTTGTAGAGGATATGCAAGAGAACTGTTGTACATGGGTTTTGTGAGATTAAGCACAGCCCTAGAAGGCGATGGGGGCATAATATTGGCTTCTGGCATGATACTCTTGAGTCTAGAACGAAAGAGGGGCCTTGGAAATTAGATATGCTCCTTCTTTTGTCCGCGTCTGAAAATGGCAGGAATGATATAAATATATACCTAATCCAGTGTCGTCGACGTCGTCTTTTGTAGGAACCTGTTCTTTATACTCAGCAAATAGGGGGAAACTAGGGGGCCTGCTAGTCCATGTAGATGGGAAATATGCTATTCTGGGACTAGATGAACTGGGCGTATAGTTGTAGATACCCTGGCCTTCGAATTGTACTAGAGGGTGCTCTGTGTCCCAACCCCAATCAACATCATAAGAATAATGAACCACGTCTAATAATCCAGTCACTGTTCCCGAACCAAAATCTGAGAGGAGAATGATTGACGAGAATTGGAGCGCGATGCTGAGGACGGCAAGGAGAATCGTCGACACTAGAAAAGCCAGTTTCGTAGATCCGTTTCCTACCTGTCCAAATGGCAGAAGTAGGTTTAGAGGGGACGGCGCAACTGCCCTCATAATGGAAGTACTAGCTAGGCCACCCAAGCGGACGGACCCAGCTTCCAATACTTGAGCCGCTAGCATAGAAATAGAAAAGCCGGTTAGGAGGTCGATTGCAATTCGAATGATCAGAGTGCAAAGTGTAACAGATCTCGTGAGCCAGCCGGTTGTGACGACAGTTCGCCAAGTAGTCCTATGGCTAGGTATCCATAGATAAATTAGAAATCCCACCACTGCCAGTAGAGTCAAGGGGGCTAGACAAAATGTAGCGATCGGTCTCCATCCGAGCTTTTCTAGGGGTCTCAGCGGCAGCGTATGTGGTATGTAGTCGCTTTGATCCTCCTCAGCGTCCTCTAGGCTACCTGTACAACTGATATCCTCTCTCATAAGAGCTGCATCTGCCGCGAGTCGATTGATTGACGTGTCTGTGATGTGACTGTTGGGGCAATTTTTTTGAGTATAATTGGACGCGGAGTCCCGGTTACGATACAAGTATGTATTTCGTGCTTCCATTTCTTTCGGGTTTAACGAGATGGGGTGCTAAATTGTTTCTAAAAAGAATTTAGCAAGGGCTTTGTGCGCTATAAATGATGCACCGTCATTAAGACATGCTCAATGCCTTGGCTGTACGAGAACGCAGATCAGAGTTCACCAACCATACCATACAGATTGCTGATCTGTCTGACTTTCCCACTCTAAAATAGCTGAAACATGTAGTTACGCCTTCACCTTAGCTGAGCTACGATCGACGATGTAGCTGTTTTCGCCTAGATGTGCGATAGTAAAAGCCACCAATGATATCGTGCGGTTACTAGGAGCATCGGGTAGTCGACCTTTTTCTATACCGTATCTAGATGTTACACAGCGTCAAAATAGATTAAACACCACACGAAATTCCCCAGGGCCGTATATAGTAACCACCAGCGGCAAGGCTATGTTGCCCCTCGATAAACAGTAGTTCCCGCCCGCGAAGAAGGGAAACAAAAACCGTTCTACCAATAGGCATTCTTGAGTCAGTTATCAACTAGACTTAGGTGCAAACGGCGAGTATATTCAGGAAGCATATCAAAAACAGCAATAGGAAGTCGCGTGCCAGCCTCTTACTTGCTTAGACCTTTATATTCGATTCCCATCAATAGATCATTATATCACGAGCGTATAGTATGTCAATATACAATTATTAGACTCTACGGAAGATCTCGATCTCGGGATAAGAGGCAGGGACCTACATGCAAAACGCCATCCATGATTCCAATTTCAGCAAAGAGACTCACTCGCTCAGCCCCCGCAACCCCTATTTGGACCCACTTTTCGCAGCGGCCGACTCGATGTGCTTCGAGTGCAGTTCCTCAACAGCGGGTATGATCAAGCTCTCAATCTCCATTTCGGGCTCTCCCTCCGGCAGCGTCGCCGGGTCTAACGGTTCATTGTCTCCCTTCTTCTGGTCTGCCGCGCCGACCTGATCCTCGACCCCGCTCAGTGTCTTCTTGCGGCGGTTGATGGGCACGCGGATCCATTTGTCCTCACGGCCAGGAGCCACGAAGACTACTTCCCATTTACGCGTTGACAGTAGGTTCCCGATGACGAGGTGGTGCTGATACCGCTCGAGCGAGTATTTGGCCTTGTGCACCAGGATCGCCGGGTCCGTCTCTAGCTTGAACGAGACGATCATACCCTCGGGCGCCCAGCCGTCTACTAAGTTCTTGAGGAACTTAGGCACTGGGTCCAGATCGATGATAAGACGCTTGCTTCGTGGCACAGCCGGAGAGGAGTCGAAGTTGTCGAAAGTCTCTTCCTCCTGCTGCGGTTGATCCCGCGACTCCTTAGTAATGGTCGTCGGCCCTTGCTTCTTCAGCATGTCCGTCGCGTCCGTGCTCTGAATCTTATGCTCTGACATACGGTCCTCCGGCACGAAGAAGTCGCTCACCGCAGCAGCAAGATACAGCAAGCCATTTGGCCCCAGTGGGCGCATCAATTGCGCCACGGCGCGTAGCTCGTGTAGATAGTCGGTGATGGTGACGAACGGCAGCATTAGAAGGAGATTCTGCTGCTTGGCATAATTGTACTTGCGCAGCACACGTAGCATCTTGTCCTGGTGTGCCGGGTTAGCCACAACGCTGCCGTCTGGATTCTCGTGTAGAAAGTCCAAAAAGCAGTCTGTCGAATGGCTATAGTGTCGGCTGTAGGGCAGAAGACTGAATTGCCGGTGTAGGAAGATCACGGCGTATCCAGATTCTAGAAAATACTCAGCGGATGTAGCGCCTCGTGTGCCGGCGCTGAAGTTGTCAATGAAGCGCACGGTTTGCTTTTCCAGCGGCACGGTGGTCCCGCCCGAGGTGACGAGCACGACCCGTCTTTTTGCGGCGGCATGCTGGTTTATAAATGATTTGGCTTTCGCAACATGTTGTGGTAGCGCTTTGGGAGGCGGGTTGGAGCTAAAGTAGGCATTTTCAACCACTTGGGATGAGGAGGTGGATGTGTTAGTGGTATTGCTAGACATGGTGTCTTGACTTGTAGCGGATGAGATGGATGGTGATCTAGAAGAAAAGCGAGCCTCTCCTAAGTTGAAGGAGAGACTTAAAGCAGCAGACGAATTTTCTCCCTTTCCGACCGAGGGAATAATCTGGTGATCTAAAGCAAGTGCCTGTGATGCCATCATGTTAGCGGAGATAGCATGGATTGTGGATCGATGCGACGATGCAGCGGAGTACTAATACAGGATGGACGCAGGGACCAGAGTCGCTTGTTATAAGGATCATAGCCGATAGCCTTGCTATCTGATAGCTCAGATATATGCCGCTGAAACTGGCGCGGCGTGGCACGGGATGGGTCCATACATAGTAATCCCCGGCACTCCGGGGGATGCAGGAGACCTCGGCCCCCGGCTCCTTTTTGGGTCAACCGTGCGGAGGCCCGCGTCTCCGGCTTACTTGAGATTAAAAACACCGCATGCCAGGCAGTGCACTACACTGCTCCCTGCTGCAGATTGATTGCCAGGTTGGCGAGACTATGACAATGAAGCGAAGATAGACTTACAATAGGGGCTGACCTCGCTACTCTGGTGAGTCTTTGTCGGTAGTCTCAGACAGGTAAAAATTGCCGCAAAATCGGTTGAGGGCTTTTGACGGGACAAAGCTTGTGGTTCTCTGACAATAGTCCCGGAGAGGAGAAACTGTTGGAAGGACTAAGACACGTGCAATATCATTGGACACAGTAAGCCACCAACCCGGACGAGGTCTCTTGGGATCGTAAAACATGCAACTTCGTCGCCGCTGACGTGAGTTATGTGGGGTTGGATGTAGTTTTGTATCGGGTGAAGGGATCAACGTTGAAGCTGAGATCCAAGGGACAGGAATGGGGGTCGTGTGTGGAGACCCCTGTAGCCCTCGCTCTTTCAGATAAGATCTGACGCTTACCCAGCTGGAAGCAGTGAAGCGGCTCAGCAACTTCATTCGGCAGGTACCTGGGACCAGCTAATCTCAATTATACCTGCCTGTCCAAATGGACCCTTTCAATTCGAGGTAGGAACATACGACTCTCGCAGAAAAAAACAGCTGCTTCGAACAGTGGTTGAACAAAGGAACGCCACGACCCACTGCCAAAGCTTCGGTTTAAGTTGCAATTGGGTGAGACTACTGCTTGTGGCTGCTCGTGGAGGKTGATAAACTCAACCTTGGAGCTCACCCACCTACATATAACTCAGAAGCTCTTCCAACCTGGTTTCACCTCATTTAAATTCGAACTGTATCAGCGCGCACACAGCCTTCATACATATACTAAGATAATTATTAATATGTTATCAAAGATATCCGCGTATTCTTGATGTGATCTTGTCGTTCAAGAACGCGACCTAAATGTCCAATCGTGAGAGCGACCGCTCATGCGTGGACCGATAAGTGAAGCCTAAATGTACCTGCCGGAATATATTCGGAGTCATAACCAATTTCTCTAGTAACCCCCATAACTTTTCCAGTCCTCTTTTATATACCGTATGTACCTGCATGTATGTTCCATACTCCAGAGCTCTATTCCCAAATATTCACATACCCCAAGAGCTACCCGGTCCTCTCACGCTAACCAAGTATATGCCAGAGTTAAAATGCCTACCATTCCAAGGTAGTCTAGAAATTAGCCCAAAGAGACCACCCTACACTCGCAACTTTCGAAGCATACATTGCGACGACAGCGATGAGTTGGGTGAGCCCGGTGAAGAGAATAAGACTCCAATAGTCACCATTAGTTGCCTTGACGATGGMCCCCGCCACAGGAAGACTAAGGAGAACAGCAATAGAAACCACCGTATAGCAGGTGGCGTAATAGCGGCCATAATGCTGCGTGTGGCATAGCTTTCCCACGCAGACCGGAGTTATACTGATATTGTTACCCGTGGAAAACCCAAACATAAGGGCAAAAATAACGAGGCCGGGGGTTGTGTGACCAAACGGCAGCCACACAACGTAACAAGCAAAGATCGTTACGCAGAGGGAGATCATGTTCGTGTTGAACGGGCCAATCTTATCCGCCCACCAGCCGGGCAATGCGCGTCCAATAACGGACGCCGCATTGAGAATGGGTAGGATCTGAAAAGCAAACTTCTCACTGAAGCCGTTTGCGAGCGCATAGCTCGAGATATAGGCGAGCGGGATAAATAGACCAAACTCCAAGAAGAATACGCCAATAGTAAGGAGTAGAAACGGCTTTTCCTTCATGATGCGGAAATCCGGGTGCGGGCTCGCATTCTTGGCCGGTGGCAACCGCTTTCTAACAAGTATATTTGCAAAAGCGAATAGAAGGAGGCAGACGAACCCAAGGATACGGATTGCCCATCCCCATCCCACCTTGTCGAACAGGCTTTGCATGATCAACGGGAATGCTACACCACCTAAGCCACCACCCGTACTGGCAAGTCCGGAGGCGAAACCACGGCGCTCGTGGAAAAAGTGCCCTATAGCCGTAAGGCAAGGAGTAAACAGTAGAGAAGTTGCTATTCCATTAAGAATGCCCCAGCTCAGCATAAAGTGCCAATATTCTAAAACAACCTAGTCAGCATACCATCTTCTGAGGGATCACAGCCAAGCTGAAGGACTGACTGACCCGTACAGACGCTCAACAACATAATGCTTGCGACAATACCAATACCGCCCGGGCCGATCAGCCACTTGGGCCCGTATCTGTCGAAGAGCGGTCCAACATAGACGCCGCAAAGAAAGCACAATGCCGTATATAAGGAGAAGATCCAACCAATCGTGCCCTCGTCGTATTCGGAAAGTTGATCCGTCGCAATGTACGTCTGGAGCGTTGCGATGCTGTTCATAAGTCCCAAAGAGGCAAGTAGGCCACACCAAGACCCGAGGACCACGAGCCATGCTCGAAGACCGCCTTCCGGGTATGTTTCATCCCCCAAGAGCGTCTCATGTCCCGAATTAGAAGTAGACTTATCAGAACCGACTCCATATTCCCGCGCAAACAGTTCGGACTTCTGGGTTCCCTTCAAACCCGCTTGGCCATTTTCGAGGCAAATCGGATCCCGAGTCTCTGGTGTCGATGGGTACTCAGCTTTCTCCGTCTCCTCCATTACTCCAAATCTACCTTACAGGCAAGATTGATTATATCAAGTATTACTACCGAGAACTGTCGATGAGCATTTTTTTCTAGGTGCCTATGAACTATATACCAGCTGTAGCAAACAACGTCTAGACCTCAACGTTGGCACAATTAACATCTATGACCATTCGGATCCACATTAGCCTTCGACGTTGACCGAAACCCGGGAACATCAAGGTTGCCCATCCGTCCTCGGAGCCAACAGACCGCACTTTCTAGACCCCGCTATAACCCACTTTGGCCAGTCGTCAGACGTAAAGGTGTGAAAGGCGTGATACTGCACCCGATTTGCATAAGAATTACGTCTCAAAATCTCGTACTACGCGGCCCGCTAGAGACCACTCACCTCCACAAAAGGTGATAAAGGTGATAACTCCCGGTCTACCCAGCCCGGAGTCGAACCCGAGGCGCCAGACCAACTTACAGCTCATCAGACCGGTTATAAGCTGTGCTCCCATCGATCCCATCGAGGCTCGTCTGTGCTGTGAGGTACCAGCGATAAGGAACGGCGCGACCCTCCCTCGAAGGGTCCAGAGGTGCTAAGACTTAGTCAAAGTGCCACCAACGCTATGCACACTATCAAGATCCATGGCGTTTGTGAGGAGCTACTGCACCTTCAGCTAATAGGAATCGACCCGAAGTCCAGGGCCACCCGTATGAATACCTAATGACAGATTGGTCGATAGCCAATTCTCAACAGACTCAGTCTTGATCGTCTTCCACTTCTTCCATCGAGACTTTTTGGGGTCCAGTTCCCGTAGATTCCAACGCGTCATCTGTGTCCCGAGTAGGTTTGAGATAGCCTTCTCTTTCCAGGCGGTCTGCCTCTTCAGGCTCCATTAGGCCACCTTGACCTTTGCTCTTTTCCATCTTCATCCGGACCGCGGTGGGCACGAATGCGCTTACGGCTTCCTTCCGCAGATCGCGTACCACTGGCTTCGCTTCATATACCGTCTTCGCTTCGACCGGAGCCGATGGCGGCGGTTGCTTCTCTTGGCCACCTAGCGGTGTGTCGTTCGCATTCCGCGCTGCCCTGCGTTTCGCGTACCATTTGTCTAGTATCTCCTTCGGAATTGGAGGCGGCGTGTCTCTCGGCATCGGTATGCTTTTAACGTCGTCTGGCACGTCGCTATCGCTGCTCGAAGCATCATCGCCGCCTCTTCTCCTCTTGCCCAGGACACTATCATTTCCTCGGCCATCGCCTCTGAAGCCACCGCCACGACCGAAAGATGGTGCTTTATCACCAAGCGCCTCTCTAGCCTTAATGACCGCTTTCAAGTCACGTTCGAGCCCTTCTAGCACTGATTCCTCATGTTTTGTGAGCTTGCCGCCACTAGAAGTGATTTTCTTTAGGTCGTCAATCTGCTTCTGTATTCTCTCCGGGTTTCGTTTTGCGAGCTTCTCGTTTCGACGGGCGACTGCTTCTGCCTTGCCTGTGAGGATATTATTAGTAGCTATTCAATCACGTCGACTATTGACTAAAATAGGAACATACCTTTCTTGATTGCCTTGGCCTTTTCAGCTTTACGCTGGGCCTGCACGGGGTTGAAGTTTCTTTCCTTTGGCATGGCGAACGAGCGACGACAGGCTTTAGTTACAGATGAGAATCAACAGCGGTCAAAAAAAGAAATTAAAAAATTAGGTGGCTCTAAATATCGATCGTAGATGCGCACGTCTCTTTGACAGGGGAAGTCGGTACGTAGTTGTGAATTATGGGTTCTTGCAGGATATTTCAGCCTTGTGCAGAGCCGATTGCATCACATCAAAGCACAGTGTCGTGCTTTCGATTTGAACGGTATAGTTAACTTGCGCTGGTGATAATGGCGATAAGCATGTAGCGGGGGAACGTGGCCATTTCCAGCAGGGTGGTTAGGCGGGAATGGGGCTAGAAGAGCTGGAAGGGGCAGGTAGCGCCGGGCTACAATGTCACCTAAGCCAGCTAAGGCACCTAACCGTTAGTACGTACCGGTCCAGCCCCGTCCAGCAGGGGTGCCTGAGTGCGTACAGCGAGCTTAGGCGTTTCGCAGTCTAGCGGCTGCCGGGGTGACAGCCAGTGTTGACTTTTGACGTTGTGCAATGCTGTTCTCCACGAATTCCAACACCCCGCCGTCCCAGTTGCAGCCCAATCGCGACCATCCCACCTCTCATTCTTCCAACCGGCATGCAATAAAAACAAGCATCTTTTGGTTGCCATTGATCAACCATCGTGCATGGACTTTGGATCTGTCCTCTTGCATCTTGCATATCCATTACCCTGAATGAGAATTGACCTTATTCTTTATCAATTGGTTGCGCCCTCGCGTCTCTGCCAGCTGCTCCTGTTGTGAGCCCCTCATTCGTCCTTGGCCGTCTGTTTATCGTCGATAGTCTTGGTATCAATCCACCATCGTCGTCGTTCCCCCTCGACAACCCCAACCATGTCAAGCTTCCTATCGAACATGTTCCCCTCGCAGGGCCTAAAGGACGTCAAGTCGCCCGCGTCAGAGCGTCCCAGCACGCCGATCAAGAATAACTTCGTCGCTCCTATCTCAACACCCAACGGCAGTCCAAGCAAGAAAACATTGCCCCCTGGAGCCAATGAGCTCCCTAGCGCCTTCGACAGTGCCATGAAGCTGAACCCGCTTTCCCTTGATAGCCCAGTGAAGCTTGGGCGACCCCAGAACGGCACTCCTCTCTCACCCACGAAGAGCAACATCCAACCCGTTGACGATGGATACTTCACGACCGCCTCTCCCAATGTCGACAACAGCATTATTCACAAGACTGGAGATTCCCCAGGAACTCCATTGAAGAAGCAGGGACAGGAGAACACTCCCCCCTCTAGAATCCCGATCCGAGATTCGGTCTACCAGCACAACCAAGCTGCCCTATCGCGCCAAGAACTCTATCAGCTCCGAGATACCAGACCATTGACGCCCACGACCAAGAAATTTAACACATCTCGCGGTCTCACCCCCGAAGAGTTGGAGATTTTGAAGAAGCCCAGCGTCCGTCGCTTGGTTAATGTTACTCAATTGTGTAAGATCATCATACCTTAGGTAGCTAAAGATGTCCCCTTGCTAACTCTTCAAAGACTTCTTAGATTACTACTTCGATTTACTCACCTATGTCGGTGCTAGACAAGCACGACTCAACGCCTTTAAGGCAGACGTACCTGCACCGCCGGAGACCGACCAGGAAGAGTACAACCAGCTATGGCAGAAGTACACCGGAAGAGAGCGAGCAGCGTTACGCAAGCGCCGCATCCGTCTTCGACACGGAGATTTCCAGATCCTTACGCAGGTTGGTCAAGGTGGATATGGCCAAGTGTTCTTAGCCCAGAAGAAAGATACCAAGGAGGTGTGCGCTTTGAAAGTCATGAACAAGAAGCTACTCTTCAAGTTGGATGAGGTCCGCCACGTCCTCACAGAGAGAGATATCCTTACTACTGCCAACAGTGAATGGCTTGTTCGCCTCCTGTACTCGTTCCAAGACGACAAGAATATCTATCTTGCCATGGAATACGTACCTGGAGGAGACTTCAGAACGCTGTTGAACAACACCGGCGTCTTATCCAACCGCCACGCTCGTTTCTATATCGCCGAGATGTTCTGTTCGGTGGATGCGCTGCACAAACTCGGCTACATCCATCGAGACCTGAAGCCCGAGAACTTCCTCATCGACTCTACTGGGCACGTCAAATTGACTGACTTTGGCTTGGCGGCTGGTAACGTCGCATCGTCGAAGATTAACTCAATGCGTATCAGACTTGAGAAAGCATCCGAGACAGAAGTCCCGTTCGGCAAAGCCATGGATCAGCGAACCGTGGCAGAGCGCCGAGAAGGTTACCAGACCATGCGTGAGAGGGACCACAATTACGCAAAGTCCATAGTGGGATCTCCGGATTACATGGCCCCTGAGGTGCTCCGCGGCGAAGAGTACGACTATACCGTCGACTACTGGAGTTTAGGATGCATGTTGTTCGAGGCCCTCACTGGATTTCCTCCGTTTGCTGGCTCTACAGGCGAGGAGACATGGCACAACTTGAAGCATTGGAAAGAGGTGCTCAAGCGACCGGTCTGGGAGGATCCGAACTATTTCCTAAGTAACCGTACTTGGAACTTCATTACTACGTAAGCTTAAAGGAGTATAATAAAGTGAGAATAAGGCTAATATGCTCCAGGTGCATTAATTCGAAATCCAAGAGATTCTCCAACATCAAGGACATCTTCGAGCATCAATACTTTGCAGAGGTAGAATGGGACACGTTACGACAGTCCAAGGCTCCGTTCGTCCCTGAGCTTGACTCAGAGACTGACGCAGGATACTTCGATGATTTCACCAATGAGGCTGATATGGCCAAGTACAAGGAAGTCCACGATAAACAACAGGCTCTCGAGAACATGGCCGATCGAGAAGAGGAGATGGGCAAGGGTCTCTTTGTTGGATTCACCTTCCGCCACAGGAAACCTACCACTGAAGATGGAAGCCCACGGAAGCGTATCCAGACTGACACGTTTGGAACGATGCTTTAGGGTAGGCATCGACTATCGAAATTCAAGAGGCGCTGAGGTTTCTTTTTATTCAAACATGCCGATTTTGTTGCACGCCGCAGTAAGGCTTGGCGGTTATAACCCTTTTTAAGACAACACACCAAATGCCTCGTCACGGGATGACACGTTTGCGGCAGTTTACTTTGTTTTTTCCGGTCAAAAACTCTCCTCTGAGAGCTGAGTTTTGACCCCAAGGAGGCGTTTTGAGGCATTGTGCATATCGTGTATTAGGAGTTTCAGAGAAAGGCGATTAATGGAGGGCATACGCGTCTAGCCTAGTGTGCCCGGTTTTTGAAGGTAGCCATGGGGCCGTGACGTCGAGGGAAACGGAAGTGGTACGGGTCGTGTACAACATTGTCACAATAGACTGTTTTAATTTCAGCCTCAGTGAGACTTGCCCTTCTTTCATGTTATGTTGACAGCCCGAAGCCGCTTGCCAGAATGGACACAAGCTTACGTTGCTAACGTTGAGACGACGATGACGATCCCGCCCAGGCTGATGTGGATGTCTCACGCTTCTTGTAATGACGAAGAGCTTGGCTGGTTGTACTTATGAGTTTAATTTTACGTCACTTGTAATTATTCGCTTCATTCGAATTGAAAGAGAAGCATTCGATTCTGCATCACGAGCTAGATACAAGGACCTAATTAAGGTTGAATTGTGTCTATTTTTAGGGAGTAACAAACCCAACTGCAAGGCGGAGGAAACGTATAGTAAGGGGTGTAAATATGAGGCAGGGAAGGCAAAAGGGTTTCGCGTACTTCGGGACCGGGAAACACCTACATGTACGTAGACTTTCCCTTTGGGGATGACCTACATCACCGAGGCCACCGCTGATTGGCCACCGACGCCTTTTCCTTCTTTCCCAAGCTTCCGGACGTCCCCAAGAGCTGACCCCGCAAACAAACTTTCGAGTTACAAGACATAACCCAGCCTCACATACACACCTCTGACGAAGCTCAATAGCTGCTCAGCCACGTAGTTTCGGGTAGATGAAAGAAGGAGGTAGCGGTCATGTGTCTACTGATTTGGCCCAAGGATCATGCTACGCATGTTGTCATACCATGGGCAAACTAGGTGCGGGAAACCTGAGTGGCAGGATATCTGCACACATCCGCCTTAACCCATAGTCTCTCACTCCCTCTTGCGTCCGTTTGTCAACCTGCCCCCAATCTATATTGGTACTTACCTACCTTCTTTCCATGCAAGTCATGACGACTCCCTCAGTGCCAGAGGTCTGGAACAAACCACGATTTCTGAGCTGACCGAGTATGCGAGTACGTGGCGGCTCTAGTTTCCCGACTTCGATCCTCCAACCCGGTTGAAGCTCTGCTCCCCCAGGAAATCCTCGTCGTACATATGCATATCGTCTCCCCTCCTCCTCCTCCCCTCAGCACCAGCCAACTGCAAAATGGACGCGCGGCTTCCAACGCTAGCCGACGCACGCGGGATCCGCGTGCTGGATGAGCGGTGGGCTAGGGATTTCCGAATATGTCTTCTGGAAGCTTAGCTGCTACCACATTCTTACCACATACCCAGCTCATACCGAGCTATCTCTCGCTTGTCCAGGGTATTCGTAGGCGTGGTGGTAAACTCAGCCTGAGCTTTGACTTGGGAACCCTATTTCCTTTTTTTACCAGTTCTCTTTCCCTTCGCCTTTCTTTCCCTGTCCCGGCGTGGCGGCCGCCGAGCCAATCCGCGCAGATCACACGCCCCGAAAGCTTCTTAGTGAGGACATAGTACCTAGGCGCCGCATGTAGACATGTAGGCATGTTAGGTATGTAGGTAGGTACAGATGGGCTGGGCGATGACGAATAGCTTCGCCTTCGACGTTGGACACACACACAACCCCATTACGTGACACTTTTTTGACGGCTACGACACGAGTCTTGACTGCTTATCCGTCCGGTCTTTGTTCGGCCGATTGGGGGCTGGTGGATGCGTAGACGGCATATAAGTATATGCTCTCGACTGACACATGCTTCCTTGGACCTTTCGTTTCTATAGATCTATATTCTATATCTTATACCTGGCCGTCTTATAGGTGCTCAAGGAGACCTGTAGCTGAGATCCTGTGTCGAGAGTCATCGTCCACTACGCTTATAACAGAAACGTATAAGGCATATCGATATCACGATACCACGATATATACAAAGGTCCTAGAAGGAAGATGAAGGCATCAACCCTCGCCGCCGTGCTGGCACCCTCCGCTGCCTCCGCGCAGTGGTGGGCAGGCGCTCCGGGATGCGCTGTGAGTTTCCTCCTATCTCATCCTTCTCTCTGTTCATCTACCCCTATCTCTGTCTAATATCACCACCATATCCATTCCTGATCCTTCCTAGGTACCTACCTCATACTAACACGTCCCAAAGCAATCCTGTCTCTCCACCGCCTTCACAACACCTAGCAGCACCGTAACATCGGGCTGGCCCGCGCAGTCCGAGTACTGCGCCGCCAGCGCCGCCAGCAGCGTCGGATCGTGCATCAGCTCCGCGTGCGCCGCGACCTCGTCGTCCACCGCCTGGGAGTCGTACTCGTCAATGTCCTCGTCCCTCTGCTCCCGCTACTCCGAGTGCACGTCCGCCGGCAGCACCGGCGTCCGCACCATCACCTACAGCGCAGGTCCCGTGACGTGGGCCGCGCCCGGCGGCTGGGGTTCAAAGGCGTTTGGTGGCCCCGGCTTCGGCGATGGGTTCCGTGGAGACGTGAATACGAGTAGCAGTGATGCGTATAGACAGTACTGGAGCGATTGGGCGTCGGCGTTTAGCTCCTCTCGCACGTGGACCGGCGGCGTGGCCACGGTTACCGGGTGTGCGTTCGATGGCTCGCCGTGGTTTGTGGGGCCCGGGTGCGGGTGGAATGGTCTAGGCGGGTTTAATGGATGGGTTGGTTGGGGAAGCGGGTGGAGTTGGGGCCCGACGACGACGGAGACCGTCACGTATACTACGACTGATACGGCGGGTAGCACGACGACTGGAACTGGGCTGGCGGCTGTGGCGCTCGCTGTTAGTGGCACGCTGACTACGAGCACGACGCTGGGGACTCCGACTGCGACGAGCAGTGCGGAGAACGCGGCTGCTGGGATTGGTGGTGGGAGAGGTGCTGAGGGCTCGATTGTTACGGGTATGATGGGGGTTGCGCTCGGTGTTGTGCTGGTTGTTGCTGGGATGCTGTGAGGAGCGGATTCATACGTCCGTTCACATTCATGTTACGCTCTGTTAGGTTTGCATACCCCCGGTTCAGCATTGGCTGCATGACCTCTCCTTTTACTTGGTTTCCATTACCCTGTACATACATACCTCATACGCCCTGACGATCTAGGAAACCCGGATGATATGGAGTCAGGGGTTAGATGATTTGTTTTCGTTGGGTTCTATGTGGACTTGGCCATTCCTTAGATACGAAAGACACGATGGGAGAAAAGGGGTATTGGCTGGATGGTTAGGATGAGGGGCTGCCCATTTCAATATGGAATCAATGTTTAATGTAGCTGGGAAAAGGAGGATCAATGATACATTCTTCTGGTTATCAAGATTTGATGAAAAGATTCGTTTTCATAAGTACGTCCAAGCAGTTTCCGTATCTATTMCCCTCCTATTTCCTTGTCCTTCGCCTAGCATTTGGTGAAATGAGCGGGGAAAAGCCACACCTTATATCTCTTCCATATCATGTCGTTTACTCGTCTTCTGGTGGGAATAGAATGCTCGTGCCAACCGTAGTCGATGACGAACGCACATCCTCTTTTTCTTTCCCCTTTTCTTTTTCTTGCTCCTTTTCCTGTTCTTGTTCCTTTCCCTCTTCCCTATTATCGATATCCCCATTGCTACTCCTATCCTCTTCTCTTTTTTCTATGGGCAGCGTGTTTCTCCGAAGGGGTGGATCCGACGACTCGCCCTGTATGACGAGTGGCAGTGTTGGTGACGCCGTCTCTTCTACTATTCTCTCCGCTCCGTTTCGGCCTCCTTCCTCCAACCCACGGGGTCCAGAATCATTCTGTGCCTGTGATAGCCTTGATGGGTTCTTTGGTGGTAAGATGGGTGCCGACGTCCCTATCGCTGGCGAGCTCTTATTCGCCGACGTACCGAGTGTATATAGATCCTCTGACTTTAGTGATGTCGGAGAAGGCCCGCTATATCGAGAGGATTCCCCCTCCTCTACCCTCTTGTAGCGACTAGACTTGAGCTTTGGTTTCGACGCAGGTGTCGACGACAGAAGCACCGCGTCAATCGACCTCTGCGATCGCTTTGGTGGCGTAGGAGGTAGCGGTACAGAGGGAGGCCCACTAGGTGGCGGCTCGAACGGAGTAGATAATCTACGTCTATGCCATGCACGATCGCCCAGTGTAGCATTGGGGCGTGCAGCCGGAGATGGATTCGCTACTATGGAACTGGAGCTGCGGTTCCTCGCGGTGAAACCGAATTCAAAGGAAACACCAGGGGCTGTTTTGGGCGTCGCGGGCGACACTGGCGATCGCCAATCTACCGCTGAGCTCGCACCAGTTTGTTCAGGAACGGATAGCGGGGGCGTGATGAAGTGGACAGCAGGGCCTGCCCGAACTTCCTCCATGAGTGTGCCGTATAGACTGTCCCGGTCGGAAGGTGACGCAGCCGACTTACGCCGCGGATGTAGGCCCGAGGGGTGCAGGTGCCCGCCGGACTCGAGTGCCGGAGTCGTGGGTACGAGATCCCTGCTCTCTGTTGCAATACCGATACCTGCATCGTCTTCCCCTTGCCCACGTCCGCCTCCAGGTTTAGTAGCACGCCCATCTTTACCGAAGCCGTGAATCCTTGTGGTGTCGATCGCGCTCGGGATCAGTCGCCGCGAGTGGCGCACTTCCTTCTCGTCATTGAGCGCCACTGTTACGTGCGTCTCCTGCCGCTGCTTCTTTCGCTTATAGACCCTAAAGCACAGGAATGAGGCAGCCACTAAGATGATTGCCCCTGAAAGACTACCCGTTATAGCGCCTATTGCAGAACTGGAAATCGACGTGTTGGGGGAATCTGATGGAGACGATGTTACAAACGACGTGGTGGATGATGAGGAAGGGGTGGATGTCCTCTTTGGTGATGACTTCGGATCGGTTCCGGGCGACTGCGATACGCTTGTAGTTCTGAGCTGTGCACTTGCACTGGTAGCAGATGAGGAAAGAGATAATGCGATAGACCCATCTTCCCTCCTCGTGCCACCAAGGCTATCATTACCTTGATTGCCGCCGGTGCTACTTGCACCATTGCTAGCGGTACTATTAGGCGATGGCTCAGGGTCCCCGGCACCGAGGAGGCTGTAGACAGCAATCGAGTCCTTCCCTCCGCATAAGTGTATCGGATCACCACTGCATGGCGTATTGCATTCTTCCGGAGAAAGCTTACGGGCTTCGGGGACAAGTTGCAGACCGCAAATGCACTGCCTATAACCCAACTAATGAATATCATGCGTACACATAACAGTTAGTCATGGCAACTTACCATCCGTCCCATAGCCCGATGTATTTGAAGTGGTCCAAAATCTCTTCTACAGGCCGTAATGCCATACAACCCTTCACACAAGCCGCTGTTGTCAATTTATCGAGCGGTACCGTCGGTGGCGTGTCATAACCCCATCCTTGCCCTTCGCCGAAAGGGTGCCCTCCTCCTGAGTCTGAGTTGTTCTGGCTATAGCACCCTACTAACGAGTATGTTGAGTCTCCTGGCGCTAGCGTCGGATTGGATGCTATCGTCATAGTAACGGTAACCGTTGTGACCATTTGGACTGGTGAACCTAGCACTCCCAGTTCCGATGCACCCCCTTCTTCTGTCCACGCATCGTCACATCGCGACTTAAATAGCAACCCGCTCCATACTAGAGTCTGAACACAGATCCGCTTCCAACTGAAGTCTACCGGAACCATAGTCGATGTCGGTACGACGAGATTCGTATAGTGTATGATAAGCCATTGTGAATGGCACCCAGTAAGGCATCACTTCTTACACGCTTATCATTATCCGTCCGTTGCCATCGAGTCAGCCCGAACACAAAGGAATGGTCATCGGTCTTGGGCCGAACAAAGAGCCTTGCCTCGCAAGCGGCTTTGCAGCCTTCTGATCAATTGAGCAAGTCATTTCTTGTTTATTAGAATATTCCCATCCCTAAAGTGCCGTATACAGTCGTCGAATAGCGATTCATCTAGCGAGAAACTTGAGGGCAGCTTATCTTGGGCCTCGGGGCGAAAACTCCAGAACAAGGCTCAGAAGTGAGAACAAAGGCGGATGGGTAGGCAACTTTATGGAGATTGGACAGGCTCAGGAGGCACACAACTATCCGCATTCACATTTCCTAAGATAAGGCGTTGATTGCGTGATAGGATAGATAAGAATAGATCGGCGACAGGAAGAGGCTCTTCCTGAGCCTACCATCCAGCGGTGTCGATATCTCGCTATCTAGATCTGCCTTAGATACAGTATCAGGCTCACCCCGTGCATATGTACGTGTCCCTACGGGCGCCTCTTCTATTTCAAGGGTCTAGATAGCTTGTATTTTACAGCTCAGATACATAGGAGCTCTGTGTTGATTTCGGGTGGAGCTAAGACCTTGATGGCGCAATTAGACGACATTGTGACTCGGATTTGCGAATTATTAGGTAACAGAATGCTCGTAGCTCTCGTGACAGGTTTCCTAAAACAATATAAAATTCATGCCTCTCCCTTTCGCCCAAAAAATTAAATCCTGGGGTTTCGAGCTATCTAACGAGCTCCCAAAACAATGGTATCGAATCGAGATAGAAGCTGTCGAACCCTAGTCMCCTGCCGCATTCGAGCGTGATGAGAGATAGGCAAATGTGCTAACCTACAAGGGACTCGAAGAATGACACTTGTCGACTGTCTATAACTTTGGATGACTCCCAACGTGCAGCTCGCAGAAATGGACTTCTCGCATTCTAGCCCGTCGAGCTTCTCAGCAGCTCTCGCCGCCAATGCCGTGGACCATAAGGGAAAGTCGCATACAAGTTGGAGCTCGCTGTCGCATTATATTAGGTGAACAATGATTGGTCAATGGTTGGACTGCTCTACGTGGGGTCTTACGTGAGGGATCAGCATTCGCGGTGGCACTCGAAGGAACGACAAACATCATCCGCTCGAAGGACACTCCACGCTTGTCTGACCAAAAGCAGGAGACGATGGGTAACACAGCATCAGTCCCATACGGAGATCACTCAATCAGCAGCAGATGACCTCACGATCAGCCGGCGTTTTTCCTTCCTTGCCCCTTACTCGATTCTCGTTGCAACTCGGCTCAACTCCCTCGAGATCAAGACCCCCCGCGCTTGACGGACCAGCTGACGACCCTTGACGCGTTCTCTCCCTTGAAACCCCCACGCCGAGTCATCTCGTCTATTGGCCACCCCGGTCCAGCTACGATGCTGTCGGCGGCTAGAATGGGAAACCGAGCCCGGCCGCACGAGAAAAATAATTCACGAACAGAGTCTAGAAAGTAATGCCTGTTCACCTGGGTTTTCGGTCTCACCCACGGCTTCTCTTCTTGGTAAAATACCGCAATGCCTATTTTGCGTGCATTGAGTACCTGCCAACCCTACCTAGTTCTAGACCGTTGAAAAAAACTCTGACCTCCTTTATTTGCCTTCTGGTCCCACGGCAACATCCATCCCCAAGCCTGCCGTCCCGCGGAGCGCGGAGACGCCCTGGGGGTTTTACGACTTCCTCGGCCGGGAAGAGGAAGTATTGAATTCAGAAAAGGGACAGGTCACAAAAGCCCCAGAACTCCAGAATGCGGCCGATTTAGTACGACCGAGATCGTCGGCTTAACCTACCTAGTAATTCGGTTCTGGGTCCTTGCTAAGCGTTAGTGTGCAGTTGTTGGTAAGTTATCACGAGGATTCTCCGAAGGAAGAGCTCTCCTTCATTGGTGCTGAGCAACTCGGTCTATCTCCCGTACACTATTTCCTGCGACTACGACTTCAAAACCTAGACCCGGAAAGCCAGCGGTTTAGTGAGACTAGAATCCGTTAGATGTGACCCATTTACAGTCGGGTCAGCTTAGTTTGGGAGTTATCTATTCCAATATAAGATTAGTTAATCCTTTGTCACCGCACTCCTCACCTTGAAATAGCATCCATGGATATGTAAACAGCCCACGACAMCCCGTTTCGGTACTGTAACCGAAGCAAGCCGCGAGGCCCTGACGGGCTTCAACTTCGCATTCACGGCAACTGCCGAGCTTAGTCCGTACCATAGAGCCAGTCGAATTGATTTTGATTACATGAGGCACGTTATAAGTAATAACTGATAAGACTATGGAGAACGAGAGAACGAAATCGTCACTAGTAATTGAGGCTATTTTGGACGGTCGACCCACTCGGCCGGGTTTTCAGGGTCCTGGTCAAGATCATGAACTTGGAATCCAGGGCCTGCCAGGACTAGTTTCTCCTTAAGGCACTCCGTGAAATGGCACTATGATGAATGAGGTGATGCCGAGCGCAAGTCGGGACAGACCAAAATTGCGAGAGAGGCGTCTGTTTGATACTACCTGCCTTATGAATCTCCTGAACTAAAACGGAAATATGTAAGAAGCCGACCTCGAAGCTTCTGTTGCAGTCATTTCTGCACGATTCTAGACGCAGCCGAGCCGTCGAATGGGAGAAATTAAACAAGCTTCTAAAGATATTAAGGGTTCTCGACGTCAATTCTAATAGGTTCTATATTGTGGCCCCATCTTACTCGTACTAAGTAGGTAGGTAGATAGATGGACTATACGCAATTCTGATGATCTAACATGTGACAGAGTTCAAGAACAACCCATGCCTTCACTAACCGCAGAGCTTGTGGAAAGGATGGATGGAGATGCGGTAATAAACTAACGTGAGCTTCACTCTATACGCAGTATCCAAAAAAAGACGGGGACGAATCTTGCTTCTCTTATGTCCGAACTCCTGCTGCTGCGCGCAAGAATACGACGATCAGCACTGAAGATTTCAAATCTGATCTGAGACTGCAACTCAGCCTTTCTTCTTCTGGCCGCTCATGAACTTCAGTAATGCAGCTAACGATGACTGAGGGGCCCCCGGCCCACTACCACGCGAACGAGAAGCAGCCACTAGACCTTGGCGATTCTACTAAGTGTTTAGCCATGACAATAGTCCTTACAAGTCGACGGCCCTTTTCGTCATCCTGTTTCAAACGGCGGGGAACGCCGGGGAGTCGGGGCCATTCCCCAAGAGGACTCGCGCGCGCGATGAAGGCATTGTGGGAATTCGCAAGGCTGACGCTTGCTTCTGCCGTGCTGTCATTTAGTTCGCTCGCATTATCAGAGTTGATGAAAAGAGGATGGTATCAATGTATTGTTGGGTCTATGCTACGGTATGAGAGAGATCTGATGAGATCCATCGGCCAAAAGCAGGATCTACTGTTGGAGCTCAATATGAAAACCCAGGGGACAGCAAATTGAAATCTTATTGCCCGTGGAACCAGGAGCTCTCCGTCTCCAGATGATCCATTAGCCACGCCGTCGGTCATTGCTCGCGCTCACCCACGTCTCGTCAAAGAGAGGCTTGAGAGGGGGATCAAATGGCCCGTGGGCTGGGCCCTTGTTTTTTCAGGCTCGTCTTGCGACATACCATGGGCCAAAGCTCAAGGGTTCGCACAGAAGTGTGGGGGTTCAACCATCTGGTCTATGCAAGACCATGGGTCCTTGTCCCTCTAACCCTTGGCTTGGAGGCGCATTGCGCGTCTTAGTACCGTGTACTTCGGCGGTACTGGACCAGCTCCATCCGTTGCGAACCCTTTCCCACATGTGTAAAGTTGCAGAGCTGCGAGAAGCCTGACTAGTGGCTGGTTTCTCAATTCGAGTCTTCGACATCGGAACTCGCTGACCGGCTGTGGGTTATGACTCTATGAGCTTATTCCTCTCCCAGCTTCCGACTGCGCATACTATGTAGGGGCGGGCTATGCTAGGTGTGGACAAAGGATTTTCCTCCTTGGATGCACTCGAGCTTTTCAGAGGCAAGACAAAGGAAGAATTTGATATTCCATGTGATATTCCCATCCCCCATCCCCATCTCCATCCCAAGATGGCATGGCTCCCTCCCAGGTATTAATGACGAACCCCCACCTCGGTGAAATTCTAAAAAAGGGACAAACTATCTCCCTCAGACCTCGCTGTAAATGCGGTACACCTCGCGATATCTTGGAAGCTCCTCATACAACTGTTCCCAAGTTAGAACATCTAGAGCTGCCCATGTAGTTTAACGAGTCCGCTAGGTTAAATACATTGGGAGTCAGTCATTTGAGCCATCCTGCTTGGGCATTTTGAGGCTGGTTACACAACCTCATGCACAGTCCTTTGCCGTCGAATGGGAAATCGGGATGCTTTCTAAACTACCCTCCCTGAATTATTAATGGACAAGACCGACATCATCAATGGATGACAATACGCTTTTAGAAATGAAGTTGACATTGCGGCTTCGGAGCCTAAAGTCGCTTGTCGGTGGATGACAGCCACGACGAAACAACAAGCTAGCTCCTATCCCTCGTCGCATGCCTTCGATGTTGGTGAGTATACTCAACTCTCTTTGTCCTGACTAGGAGGGCTTCTTACCGGCTTTTCCCGAGGACCCATCCAAACTTCCTACGGAGTGAGCATAGCGTCGATACTAGTATGCAGGGTCCGAGGTGCACTTGAAAGGACATCTGAGCCGCGAAGGACGTGAGAAGCTTCAATTGAGCAGCTCTTCCTCTGCCGCCGCTCCACAAATCGGCGTTAGACCGGACGATGCTCTCATGATATATCACCACACTAACGAAGGCCCCCCTTGCCTTATCATTGTAGCGCTACTATGTATAACGACCATGCAGCTTGAAGTCGCCAAAGCCCTTTCGACTAGACTGGCTTTATCCCAATCCTATTCGCCTTCGCGGTTGACGTACCTGGCATTTTATTACTGCCGCCTGTGTCTGACCATATGTAGGGACTCATCATATAAACGCTTACCACCTACTTTGTTGAACACTGACATACATGTATGTATGTAGGTGTGCCGCCTCGCATTGGCAGACCCAGGAATATTGTTACGGTGCTATACAAATAAATCACTGACATGAGTCTAAGGATGGCCGCCCGCTGTTGGACATTGGAAGGAGGGGCACGGGTTGCGAGCTACACTACGCTACACTGCACTTAGAAGCAAGAACTGCGAGGGACCGGGGACGATGTAGTCGGTACGTCGCGAATACCTGACACCGAACTGCAGGTGCTGGGAACATTGAAGGGGACATTGAATGAAACATACATGTACCCGGGTACTTGTAGGGATGTACTAAGACTCTTCATGGGCGGCGGCTCGTACGAGTCCCGGTCTGCATCCTTCTCTTTATTCCCAATTTTGCCTGTATGGGTTCCATTGCCCCCGGTGTATGTAATCATCTAGCGCCTCCCATTACTCGTGTCGTGTTGTCCGTCAATGGGACAAACATTACTTACATTAGGTACATGTATATGTACCTACATGTGCGTGCGGGTAATTATATGTATACCGACTCGTCTCTCTTGTTCCTATATGTTCCTAACGTCATGCAAGGGTACTTGGGATAAGGTTTACGTCCAGAGGCCGTTGAAGGAGGTGCAACTCGAAAGAGCTCAAGGTTACATGTGTAAGACGTGAAAGTACCCGGTACGCTACAGCACCCACTTATTCCATTGTTGGTACATACCTCCTTCCCGTATGAAGTCACCTAGCTCTTGGTCGCATAGCCGCCCTTCTTTCCAACTGGAATATATCCAAAAGCCCTAATGCCATCCCCGTCCACCTGCACTTTTCACACTCGATCCGTAACATTAGCAACTGGAAAGATATGTAGGTGTATCCCATTGTAGACGCTACATATTGGAAGAAAACATCGGAGACTTGCGACACTCAGTCGAAATCGTCAGGAAAAAAAAAAATAATACCCCCACTGGTCGAGGTCTCTTTCTATTATTTTTTTTAATTTCGGTGCAGATCCACCCCTCGCGAGTCTCGCTTCGGCTGCATAGGAGCTTTTGGGGTCTTGGGTGCGGAGGCACCTTCAGGGAATCCCTTGAACTCCAATTGTCGTCGTGGGATTGGTCCAAGGGTCAGCCATCGAGAATCATCAATCCAAGCCGGCCTAGCACACAAGAAAAGCTGCAGGAAACACCCGCCGCCCACTGAGGTCGCTGGAACCGTGGATCGCCGGGTCTCATGGATGCTAGCACCGGAATCAACCCAAGCCTAGACTAGCTCTTTCAGTGGGAGAGACGACCCAGGCCTACGTCTGTCCAAGTGGTCCCTTCGTTCAAAGGAATTACCAGCATCTGCATTTACATTTGTATGTACTTGCATCCACATCCCATACCTCCATTACAAAGTCTGAGGACGCACCCGCACCCATGTCACCCAGGCAAAGCCGAACCAAACTGCCTGATGAGTGACCATCCAATCCACCCAACCCGCCCTGTGGAATTGTAGAGGGCAATGCGACAGTGAACTGCCCGAGTTGCTATTGTTGTCGTTGCTGTTGCTTGCTTGCTTGCTGCTGCTGCTCCTGCTGCCGCTGCTACTGCTACTCTTCCTCCGCCCTCCACATACCTCATCGAGAGGTGACATACATCACACCCCCTCCGAATTCTAGCACACACGAGGTCGAACGAGCCAGGAATCAAGAGGAACAGCAATTAATTACGCGCTCAACCTACAACGTCAGCACAGAGCTGCCGCTCTCCCCATTTTTTATCTTTGTTTAAATTTTTTGCAAGCTGTTCGCTGTCCTCCCCAGCCGCTAGACAGTCCGGGAAACAAACTTTGGGATAGCGTTCGGCTTGCGAAGGAACTTGGGCTGACAGCCCAAACCTTGGAACGTGGGGAAACTTGGAAAGTGACCCGTAATACCTACGAAATAACTTCTCCAATCCTCCCGTGCAAAACGAGGGACGTCTCGTTCCAAGTCTTTCATCCCATCCTGCACCCAAATGGCCGCCAGTACAGCGTCGCCAATAGCGACCTCGAGTCCCTCCACAGCGATGAATCCCACAACGACAGAGCACGACTTTCGCTTCCCGCGAAGACCCTTCGAATCCGCCCAGCTGGGCAAGAAGAGTGCCGACGAGAATAGTCCTGGCGACTTGCGCATACATGAGCTTAACTTAGATTTCACGAAACCCGATAACCTAGCGGTATTCGATTTTCTGCAGACCTCGATATTCCCTAACCTACAGAATGGCATGTCCGGAAACAGCGAGAGTTTGGAGCAAATGCAGGAGAGCGATCCGCTTGCTACACAAGTTTGGAGGTTCTTTCGCAACACGAAGCACAGTTTACCAAGCCAGGAGCGCATGGAAAACTTGACGTGGCGCATGATGCACCTGAATCTGCGGAGGAGAAAGCAGGCGGAAGAAGCTCGGTATGTTAGTTGTGTGCAGGCGCATCGCGAGTCTAACCGTCCCAATAGTCGCACTGCTCTACGTGAGACCGGCAACGCCGCCACGGCGAACAATGCCAATGCCCCAAGCGGTATTGCGCAGCTTAGGAAGACGTCAGATCAGAACCTTGTACATACGGACCCCATGAATCTAGACGATTTCATATTCCCTGAGAATGTTGCGACTCCAGCTGGGTTAGCCGCGACGCCCTCGCCTGATGCAAACAAACAGGAGGGGGAGAAGTCGGCTCACACCACTGCCGCCGCCATCCCTATCAAATCCCGCAAGACTTCTTCCCAGCATTTCGTACCCCAATCCGTCCCGGTTCCTGCCCATCAGAGAAACCAGGACGAGTTTGCATACGTCACTCGACATCATCGGAAAACGAGCATTGACGAGCGACGTGTGAGTACAGATATACCGCCCTTATTTACCAAAGTATATTATGCTATAGTTGCACTTCATCTCATTTCTTCCGTGGCTGATTTATCGTCCCATCTTCGCCTATGGACTGCAAATAGAAAGCTAATAATATATATGCTAGACTCGAAACTTAAAGCGCCCTGCTAACTTCTCGCCTCACGTCTCTGCCGTTCTTAGCGGCAATAACTTCGCCTCTAACGAACTGGATGCCGATTCTGACCTCCATGAATACTCTCTAGATAACTCCCACGCAGGCAACAACGCTCCTGTGCCTCACCATCCAGGCGTTCCCTTCCCCCTTGACACCTTCCCCATGGAGAACGACCCAATCATTACGTCCGCAGGGCCCTTTCAGCAAGGATTTTCGTTCTCGCCCTCAACATCACCAATGGTCCCTCATGGCCCCTTTTCAAATTTCTATAATCACCACAGTGTTGCTTCGAGCTCTGTGAATGGTGCGGAGTACTATTCTCCCCCGGGATCTGCATATCAATCGGCGGTGTCTACGCCGCACCCTATGGCCGAACATGAGAACATGTTCTTTGGCTCGATGGATATGCGCCATCAGCGGGTACAAGGTTTCCGTCCAGGCCCCGGGGCGATGAGGAATCAAATGAACCAGCAGTTTATGAACCAACAGAACGGCAATTCTATGTTTCCCCCAGCTACCACTGGAGCAGACTCATCCGGATCGTTTACTCAGACTCTCAATTTTGGCCACGTTGATCCGAGCCAGGTTTTCCAACCTGATCACCCCGTTCGCTCGCCTGGAGTTGGCATGATGCATGAGAACATGTTCAATTTTGGCGCTGATTCTGACAATGAGGATGAGGATGGTGGTGCGTTCGCTGATCGTAATATGGGGATGCATCAGGCATTTTCGCCCGAGAACGATTCAGGAATGGATATGGGCAACCAGAATTCTTTGGGATGGGATGCTTCTCTGCCTGGGCAGTTTAGTACGCAAGCAGCACGTTATCCCGGTGGGCCTCCTCGAAAACAAGTCACGATTGGCGGCACAACTACGGATTATCTAGAGTCTGCTGATTGGGATGGTCAAAGCAGTCTACCGAGGTCCCAGTCGTTTCGAACAGCTAGTGATAGACGTCAGAAGATTCCTCGTACAGCTTCGACGCCAAATACCAATATGGGTGGCCGTGGGAATGCGTTTGACAAATTGGCTCAATCGAACCCGAATTCTCCACCAGCGGATATGTCAGGAAACGTCTCGGGCTTCTCTTCCGTGGCACCTAGCAGACCTACTTCCCCTCCCGGTTCCAAGCATGGCTCCACGAGCAATCTGCAAGCTGCCGCAGGAGGTCAAGGAGACGGAAACGCTCCTACCACATGCACGAACTGTTTCACGCAAACCACGCCCCTGTGGCGTCGCAATCCAGAGGGACAGCCTCTTTGCAATGCCTGTGGACTATTTTTGAAGCTTCACGGAGTAGTGAGGCCGCTAAGTCTCAAGACGGACGTCATCAAGAAGCGTAATCGTGGATCTGGCGCAAGCCTCCCGGTTGGTGGCACAAGCACAAGATCAAAGAAGAACGCCGGAAATGCATCGGGCACGGCTTCTGGCCCCGCGTCACGCAAGAATTCGACGTTGACCATGTCCGCTACCAATAATGCAACGCAAGTAACCACGCCGCCATCGGCAGCGAATAGAGCTGGCAGTGTTAATGAGGGTGAAAGCCCTGCGAGTGGTGCTGGCGGTTCTGGTGGTAACACGGCAGGTAGTACACCGACGAGTTATGCAGGTTCTGCCACCGGTGCAGTAGGTGGCAAAGGCGTCGTACCTATTGCGGCAGCTCCTCCAAAGAACGCACCAGGACCAGGTGCCGCCTCACTTCCGCGGAATATCAGCGCCAGTGGTTCGTCCAAACGTCAACGGCGTAGCAGCAAGAGCACTGGTCCAAATGAGCCCTCCGGCGGCATGGACATTGACAGCCCTGAGAATTCTACAGGTTCGAACGAGGCGGCTCGCTCCATTGGCTCTTCCAGCGGGTTCACCGGCATGTCGAACCCAGGAAATCTAGGCCTTGCAAACGGCTTCGGCATGACACAACGGCCAATGATGGGCGCTGGTATGGTCGGAATGTCTGGTGGTTCTGGTGGTGTGATGAATTCTGGCTCTGGAAATGGCCCGCAAGAGTGGGAGTGGTTGACAATGAGTCTTTGAGTTGCCCTCCAAAGATCACTGCACATACATGCTGGGTATTACGACATGGTTTTGGATCTTACGGACTTATGCATTCACTCGAGCAGGCTACCTGAATTCTGCATTGGGGGGTTGTTTGATTTCGAATGATTGTACTCGATCCAAGGAACTGGTCACCAAATTAGTTCATTATGAACAGAGGTTCGGATGAATCATTGGAACGTGGAGGACGAGCCATCACAACATTACACATACAGCGGCGTTAGATCATCTAATATCTTTTATTACCGAGCGACCATCATTTTCTATATCATTTATGCGATACGTTGAGCGGCTTTTCATATGGCCCCCATGATACCGCTTTCCTCTTAGTCGCTTGTCGGCTCGCACACGAATTATTGAATCGGGCTTTTCACCACTGTCTGCATGGTTTTCAGGTTTTCATAGAATGGAACATACCCGGGGATGCTTACGACCTTACTTCTACTACTTCTGAGACATTACGAATTCGTCGAGGCCCCTCACATCTCCATCTTTTTACTTTGGTTGGGTTCTATCACTCGTACAGTACAATATCATAACTTGGGATACTCTCGGCGGCGGCACTCGTCCACGTTCAATAATATATTCCCACCTACTTACCCATGCAACGCGACAGCGCCAGCAGGACTGCAATTATTAGACGAAGCTCGGGTACGGGGGACACGCCGCGACGATTTCAATGCTATGTGACGGTTCTTTCCGGGATGGGACTTTTCTAATTGTTTCAATCTTGCTTGGCAGGGATTTACGGGATCACAGTTTCGAACACGCGATGAAACTGTCTTGTTGCTGTTGTTGTGCTGATTCTTTTTTTTCTCTGCGTTTTTTTAAGTTTGTTACCTGGAATGGGATTGGAACGCGGGGATCTGTAGATACGGGATTGATACCAATTACTGTTGTTGTTGTTGTTAGTGTTGCTGCTGTTGTTGTAGACGGGGGCGCGCGCAGGCCACCTGCGGTCTTGCGGGGCTGGGGGGAAGAATGGGGGAGCGACTATCGAGCACGCGGAAGGCAGACAGGCGGACGGCAGACGGCATACGGGGCAGAAGAGCGTGTTAGTGAGGAGCTATCCATGCTACTTTGCGGCGGTGGTGAATCGTAGAGGCGGTCTTGACGGTTGTTGGTGTCGATGTTGGTGATGGTGGTAGTGGAGTTGTTGATAAGATGAGACGAGAGGAGACGAGAAGAGAGAAAGAGCATCGGAAACGCATGAATAACTATAACCTCCCATCCATAGAGCAGATTTTTAGGCCCGATCAGATAAGTAAGATGATGATGCTCTGCCGCTCTCGCAGATGCCGGCTCGCTTGCCTAGGTAGACAGACGTTAGGAGATAAATAATATTATTAAAGCCATATAATCATGAAGATCTGTTTATTATGTGATATATATAGTATTGGAACGAGGATGTACAGGATGCTATGAAACACTTCGCTCGGTGTCGACTTGCGAGACTTGATTGTCTATTATTTATAGCAAATAAGGGAGGAAACAGTGGCTAGACATTTCCTAGTAAGTGAAGGGCCGCCTCGTCATTTGACCTATGGCAGGKGCGTTATATGCTGCCCGCTATATATGTCATATCGGCCAGCATAAGTACAGGCCATTAGGAAGGGTGTACAAGGTATTCAGATTCTCTCTACCAGACTCTCTGAATATCAAGGCTAAGCACATCGAGATTATGCCGCTATCTGCCTAACCAGGGCCGGTTGAAGAGTGGAAGCTGAGTCTCAGGTCACCAGTTTCTTAGCCACAGGTCGTTATTTGCGGCTCTTCAGTTTTAGAACATGTTCCGACCGTCCTATGCCTACTATGCGTAATCTGAGGTATGCAAAGTTTGAAGCCAAATCCACTAAATCATCATCGTCTCACTAGTGATATTTACGTACTTGTAACGTCCGTCCGAGGGCCGAGTTACATTCGGGCCGCAGAACTTTGAGATTGAAGTTCTTCGAAGTCTGATGTGAAGCTAATTATAAATAGGCACTTACCCAAGTTATAATTGTCCTATTCTCAATAGCGTATTGACAAGAAGCCTTGGCTGTCAATGGGGAGAATAGAAAAGGGGGTCACAAGTCGGTGAGTTTTAAGAAGGGGGTAAGCTTGCTAAAGTCTAATAATCTGCGCGTCCTTTCTCGCTCGGACCTGAGGCCTCTGCCTTGTAGTAGACCTGGGGATTAGGGTCGGAGTGTCAAGACGAAGTGTCCAAGTATTTCTATTCTCC
Organism: Hypoxylon sp. E7406B; assembly: GCA_000931505.1. Classification (NCBI taxonomy): domain Eukaryota; kingdom Fungi; phylum Ascomycota; class Sordariomycetes; order Xylariales; family Hypoxylaceae; genus Hypoxylon; species Hypoxylon sp. E7406B. The sequence goes on along the minus strand of JYCQ01000271.1, from coordinate 41,204 downwards.
CTTCAAAATTGACAGTATACCATAGGGATAGAGTTTGTTGCGCCGATATTCATCCGCAATGCCCAAGCCCCGTACAAAAACAGCTGTCTGGAAGATAGCCACTGCCACGGTCCCTTGAATCAAGGCATCTCCCGTTTCGTTATATCCGGCTCTCTGAGGCCTAGATATGAAGGAATGAGGAATCACAGGCGCCAAACTACCTACCTAGGTAGGATCCCCCCATATATTTGAAGAGGTTCGGGCATCGAGTATTCGACAGCAGAATGTGTTATGATCGCTAAATCCAGCCATTATAGAAGCATCAGGTCCCCTTTGAAGAGCTTGCGTTATTCAGGGGTGCATCGTAACTCGGTATTAGAGCTGAACCACGTCCAGGGGAAGGTATAGGAGCATCGTCTGGAGGAGAAAGGGGTGGGATTACTGTTGAGTATGGCTAACTACGAGCATCAGCATATCTTCGTCCACACGGCCATGTCTCTCAGCTCTCTTATGAGTAACCTCTTGATCTGAGAAGATTGAAGGCAACAGCATAGGCTCGTAAGCGCATGACGAAGCATTTTGAACTTTCGCCCCTTACGTGGCAATAAAGCTCGGTTTTCTCATTAGATAGATCTACTCCTAACGGCCACAAGGTATCAACAATGGGMAAGCCTCTAGCATTTACATGATTCGAAATCGATCAAGTCTTTCAGTCGTCCGTACTTTGACTGATAGTATTAGGTGGGCAGATATATGTTTGCAAATGGCATGTATGCTCCCGTAGTCGAGATCGAAAGAACCGGCCTATATAGATCGTCATAAAAGAGCTTTGTGGACGTGAGCTAATAGCGACTCGGCCGGGAAACGTCGAAAATGATTCACGAAACATGTCATATCCGGATGAGGCGGTTTGAGTATCCTCCGTCACTTTCATTAAAGTCAAACGTATTGCAGAGAAGATTACTATCCCCTGTTGATTTCCGCCTTTCCCGGCAATACCTGCATAAGTACAGACAATGGGCTTGCGAGTAATGACCAAGCCAAAACGATGATGCCGTGTGACTCCCGAACGAAAGATGCAATCCGTATGCATTCGTGACCACCGTTTCATTTCCCATTCATTTCCAATTATGATAGAGCAGGATGTCGTTGTCTGCCATACGCAATAGAGGTGGACGCTCAGAGCAAGGCGTGGGTAGTAGCCTTCTCGTCCATCGCCTTCCAAATCCTCACGAATATAGCGATGGCTGCTCTCAAGGGGTGGGCGCTACGTCGCGCTTATGAGCCGGGGTTGGGGTTCATCTATCAAGATATTAGTCTCGGATTAAGGGATCGAGGCTGATGGAAACAAAGGCGTACCTTTCTCTTGCCACCAGTCAGGGTGACGTTGACGAATCGTCGGGTGTATGTGAGTCTCTTCTTGGCGCGGCCCTTAGGGGTCTTCGGCTTCTCTTGCTTCTCAACCTGTTTGAATGAATTGTGTCAGTCTCCTGTATCCCTTCAACTGTCTCTTTGATAACTAGTCCAAAGACAGATGTGAATTCGATGAAAGAAGCGCGCGTCCGTGAGGATGAAGGATGTGAGGATGTAACGGCTGGKAGACGTTCCGGTCGGTACGGAATCCATCAACAAAGCAAGTGGCGAATCATCGAAAGCTGTATTGTGTATCTTGCTGAATGCTCGGAAATTCGGTCGCAGTCGAGGAATAGATTGTCGAGATTGAACGCGCGCTCCCTCTCTTCACAAAGACGGAATTTTCGGAATGATGCTGATTGAACTGACCTTAGGGGTTTGAGACTTGACCTTGCCTATAGAATCTCGTTAGCAACTTTCGCATCTCGCAGCATTCAACCAAAAGAGCGTACCGGCACGGGCGAGAGATCCGTGAACTTTTCCCATCTTGTCGAAGTTGCGATGTAGACTTGAGTCGTTGTCGATGAAGTTGGGAAGATTGAAGAAATCGGTCGATGTGGGCTTTTTTGCTGATGAATTCGCAAGTCTTGGCACTTGATAGGTGGGAGGATGAAAGAGTCACGCCGGAATTGCGCAGCCTTCGTCAAAATTTCCTCAAAGGGCTAAGTAAACCCTGGTCATGTGATTGTTGCTTAGATGAATACCCCGCTTCTAAGCTTTGGAAACGGATTATCTAATCAAGTGGCTTGAGCAGCTTAAGCTGGCTGACGTAAGGACGCAGCGGGTGTTTCTCGGTAGATTTCAAGTGGGACTGGTCTGTTTGGTCCCAAAATCTCCACCAGTAATGCAACTTTCCGACAGCTTGCCCAGCTAGTGTAAGTTCCGAGACGTGATCTAGTGTTTGTACTCCAGTATGCCTTGCATAAAGATACATGTATCTCAACTTGTCGATATGAACTGCACTTTCGGTCTTGTCTCCTACTCATTTGATTGATCCCACATACAGCAGCGGCCTCGCAGATTGATACACGTACCAAATTGTCGGGCCTTACTCCGATTCCAGCACAGTTCAACTCTGAAGAGTATACCTAAGTACATTACGTACTCCGTACTCTTAAACCTACACGTACATAATTAAGGTTTCAAGATGACTAAACCCGTTGAGGCAAACCCCAGACCTGACCCGCTCTACTATCGTCCATCGTTCCACCTGATACATCATTCGCATGGGATCAATCATTGAGCTTCCCGCCGGTGACCGGACTTGTCTCATTTGCTGAACTTCAACGGCAGACCGCTAGACGCCATCAAACAAACATAATGGTAGTTTAAAACGAGTTCCCCTTCATCTTGAATTGAAACTTTAGAACCTTAAACCCTATCTCGTTCCATCTCTCAACTCTAAGACTTCAAACGCCTCAGCGCCCCACCAGCACCGAGCTTTGGCGCGAAAGTAGCCTACTTTATCCGCCATGAGGTTCTTACACGGCTTGCCATTCATCGCCTTGGCCGCGAGCTCCTATGTATCCGAGCCGGCACCGGAACCGCAGTATATCTTCACGAACCCTCCGGCTGCGGCACCCGAGTACAAGATTCCAACCTCATATGAGTCGGCAGTACTCGGTCGACGCATCTTAGCTCTAACACCACTTGGGACGCTCGCCACCGTCTTCCCGGACTCGTCTCGCGGACGTCAGCCAGATGGCCTCGGCGGCATGCCTCTGGGGCTGCTGGAGTACGTAGCGGACTGCGAGGAGGATGGCAACCCTACCTTTTTGGCCATCAAGATCGAGACGACGTTCAAGAATGTACAGGGAGGCTCGAATATCAGCCTGGCCCAGCAGTGGACGCCCCCGTACCCACCCGATAAACGCATCAAGTCCTCCTTCTTTGATTGGTTATTCGGACGCGAGGATAGCTCCAAGGACAGAGTACCCTACAGCGCCGTCAACCTCCCCCGATACAGCCTGCTGGGCTACATCGAGAAGATCGATCCAGCTTCTACCAAGGCTTTGTCGTCGTGCTTCGTGGACACACACCCCGATGCAAAATACTGGCTTCCCGGCAACCGGATCCACGAATCCGAATTCGTGAGACTTGTAGTTACTCAGATCTATTGGATTGGCGGGTTCGGTGACAGAGCTTACATCGGCTGGATTCCCGTCGAAGAATGGAAGAACGTCACCAGGAAGGAGTGGGAGAGCGTGAGACTACCCGGTGAGAAGAAAGGCTGGGATGAGTGGAGCATCGATCTCTAGATACTGGATACCAAAGTGTAGCGGACTTTAAGTGTAGAGCATCTGTCTTCAACGACATCTCTCTATTGTACACTCATGTTTTGAACAGATTATGGTTTGAATTTGGTGGCATTTAGGTATTGCATCTTGTTACATCTATCTTTGTTTTCCATAACTCCACAACTTTTGCTAGCAACAGACTATCCGACAATCCGAAGTAGCAATATTACGACATTGCTGTTCATTTTACTACACAACGTATGCGCTTCGGCTAATATAACGTCAAGTTAACTACTTCCTCGGAATAACTTCACTACATGTAGCTGCTAAGAGCGAGCAGCAGGGCATACAGTTTACAAGATATCACATGTAAGTTGCTGACGTAACTTCGTCGGATTACCTACTTCGGTATATGCGGGGCTTGTCGATGCTATAAGCGTAGGTAACCTCCTATACGTCGTACCTCGGGTGAAATACTCCCTGTGGTGTTGCACAAGCTAACTACCTAGGTACCTTACACACAGTCAACATGGCCGATGTTTCAACCCAACCAAATGAGGCGCTGCCAGAGCTCCCCTTACCAAAGGGCATCACCTCGGACTACATCGACTGCTCCGCATCATGCGGCCTCACGTGGCACGTCCTCAAGGCCGGCGAGCCCGGTAAGCCCCTCGTACTCTTCTGCCACGGGTATCCGGAGCTCGCGTACTCGTGGCGCAAGATCCTTCCCAAAGTCGCCAAAGCAGGCTACTTCTGCGTGGCAATGGACCAGCGCGGGTACGGCCGCACAAAGGGGTGGCCGCGACGGCAACCTTTTGACCAGGTCGATCTGAACGACTTCGTCTTCACGAACCTAGTGCGCGACCTCGTGTGCCTCGTCTACGGACTGGGCTACACGACGGTGCACAGCATCATTGGCCATGACTTCGGTGGCGTTAGCTCCGCCATGGCGGCTTTAATGCGCCCGGATATCTTTCAATCCACCATCCAGATGAGCCACCCACATCACCGGCCTGCGGAACCAGTTCCGGGACAGCCGGAGAAGAAAGTAGATATCCAGGCGGAGTTGGCAAAGCTGGACCCGCCGAGGAAGCATTATAAGTGGTATAACTCCAGCCCGCAGGCGGCGAAGGATTGGGAGAACCCGCCACAAGGGCTAGAAGCGTTTCTCCGTGGATATTTTCACCTCAAGTCCGCAGATTGGGACAAGAATGATCCTCGGCCCCTTGAGAAGTGGGGCGCGCAGGAACTGGCTGGTATGCCGGAATACTACATCATGAAGGCAGAGCACTCGATGCCCGAGACCGTGGCCGCCAATATGGTAGGCGAAGACGCGTCTAAGACGGAGCGCTGGCTCTCGAAGGACGACCTCAAGGTGTACTGCGACGAGTGGCAGCGGAACGGGTTCCAAGGCGCGCTGAACTGGTACCGGGCGCAAACGGCGTCGACGCCGCAGTCCAAACGGGATATGCTGTTATTCGCCGGTCGCAAGATCGAGGTATCCTGCACGTTTATTAGTGGGAAGCAGGACTGGGGTAACTTCCAACAGCCCGGCGCGCTTGAGGGTTATGAGGACTCGAAGTCTGTCAAGGAGGGCTGCTATCGGGGCGCTAAGTTCGTGGATGGCGCGGGACATTGGGTCCAGCAGGAACAGCCCGAAGTTGTGATAAGGGAGATTCTGGCTTTCTTTGAAATGCTTTGATTGTTGTTAGTATGTTACTACCATGGACGAGTGCTAATGAGCTGCATATGAAGGACGCCTACGCGGCATAGAAATCTCCCAGACTGGAGGTGTTGGTGATTCAAAATTAGCGTTCCCTTTGCTGCGCCCTACGTCACTGCCTAGGATCATACCCTCTTTCATCAACATAATTAGTTCCGCTCGCAGTTGGTGCGAACTACTGTAAGATGTGTATCGCTACAAATAAGTCAAGTATCCCATACATCAAAAACCATCCCTGACCACTTAGATCTGATCTGATATAATGTATCGAGCATGATCTAAGGTGCCAAGCTGCCTTGCATAGCCAGGTACCTAACATACATGTTCCCAAGGGATGTTGGTGGCGCCCGCGTTACATAGCCTTGCCATTGTTCTCAGTTAATCAAGCTGTCATCACCTATTCCCCAGACGGGATAACTGGATGTCTTCTAATACTCACGATAGATCCTTTTAGCTTCTTTCCTATTGCTCTCCCGGATAAAAAAAGAAAATGGCCATCTCGGTATCGCAGATAGAAGCGGCGGTGTTGGTACTGTTTATTCCACTGGCCTACCTTCTCGTCGCATCCGGATCGGCGGGGCGGCGCCAATACAGCGCTTTGCTCAAGGCATTCCCCGAAGTTGGCTTCCGTAATGAGTTATTCCATGGTGTACGAGCAGCATTCCGATCTCTATCCAAGACGGCAGAATGGGCTGAAGAGGGATATTCCAAGGTGATACCACTTAACCATGCGCATGTTTGTCTCAGACGGTCTGACATATTGTCATTGCAAGTTTACCAAGAGTGATTCTCCATACCTACTTCGAACCATGGACCGGGGAACAGTAGTGATCCTCCCGACAGAACAGATGAAGACAGTAGGTAAGCTACCAGAAGATCGGCTAGATGTCTTCGGCACCCTCCAGGAGCAGATCCAAGCCGAGTACACCGTTCGCGATCAAAGAGTTGTTCTCGATCCTTATCACCGATATCTCATCCCCAGCCAGCTTACGCGAGAGCTCGATGCGCTCACAGGCCCAATGGTCGCCGCGCTTGAGGATGGATTCAAGTCCTCATGGGGAACTGACTCCGCCTGGAAGGAGGTCATAATATGGCAAGGCTGCTTCCAGGTTGTCGCTAAAGCCGCGAATTCCGCTCTGTGTGGCGCTCCTTTATGTACGTCCTCCTCGCGATAAGCAGCCGGATCTTCGCCTAACGCCGCATAGGCAATGACGAGAAGTACCTCGCAAGTTTGGAAGGCCAGTCCGTCGCGCTCTTCGGCGGCGCAATGCTCATTAGCATCACGCCAACGTTCTTGAGATCTATCACCGGGTACTTGGTCAAGTTGTGGTGTGCATACTATTCTAAATACTTCGCCAAGATATGCGCTCCGTATATCGAGGCGAGAATCAGGGAGACGAGACAAGCGAAGACTCGGGCCGATGGTAGCAAAAAGCCTGTGGTAAGATAAACCGTTGAACTGATTCAACTCTTAGCCCGTATACTTGCTGCAAGGTTTGGTCGGCTGAATTCATGTATAGAAAGATGCGCTTCAGTTGATTATCGACGAAGCCATCTCCCGCGACGATGACTCGCAATTATCACCGAGCCTTATCTCCGACCGGCTTCTCATAACCAACAACGTATCTCTTCACAGCACGACATTAACGTTGCATAACCTCATATTAAGCCTCATTACCTCCGATCCGTCTCTAGGGTATATTGAGGCATTGCGAGAAGAGTGCGACAAGGCTCTGAGCGAGGCCGGTGGAACGTGGAACTTAGAAGCGATTCGGAAGCTCCGACTCGTTGACTCGGCAATCCGAGAGTCCATGAGAGTGGTACCTTTTGCTTCTATAGCGATGGCTCGGACGGTCCGTCGCTCTTCCTCCTTTCCGATCTTTTAAAAAACTGATATCTGACAAGTCTCCATGTACACTAGGTAGTCGATCCGAAGGGCATATCGATTGAGCACGGCCAATCCAGCGTCCACATTCCCCAAGGCACCATCTTAGCCTCGCCGATGGAAAGTATTCATCGCGACGAAGCCATATATCCAGATGCTCGTCATTTTAACCCTTTCCGATTTGTGACCACTGAACATGAGGACAAGTCGGATAGCCAGAAATACGTAACAAACAAACCCACGGCCACTCCAGACGATTATTTCTTCGGCTTCGGAACTAGCAAGAACCCGTGTCCGGGTCGCTTCCTAGCTGTCCACGAGATAAAGCTTGTGCTAGCATACCTGTTGACGAATTACGACATCGAATACACCAAAGCAAGACCCCAGCCGACTAATATGCTAGCGTTGAAGGTGCCAAAGATGGACACCCTCGTGCGAGTGCGAAGACGCTCTGTTTGAAGGAGGTTGACGTCTATGTCGTGTTTCAAAGCTGAAAATACTAATAAACATATCATATCTATCCACAGATGTCTTATCGAGGAGAGGGGGTTACTTGCTGCACGTTATCCGTACTAGGCCTCGAGCTGCATATTCATATATTGTTACAAGTTATCTAGGTTGTACATTCCATCCCGATATCAGAGATATATGCATTTTCCGCACTGCAGAGTGAAATAAATATAGGTCGGGTAAACAGTATGGAAGGGCACGGAGAAGAGGTGCGACGAAGAGCAAGAAATAACTACGGGTAGGTAAAAATAAGAATAAAAATAAACACCGCACCCCGGACTCGAACCGGGAATCTTCGGCTTATTGACTTTGCAATAGGAGGCCGACGAGTTAACCATTTCTCTAGTACGGCTAGCTGTAGTTGTTTACCACTTGACCATTTGACTGGCGATGGATGTAGCAGCGGTTATTAACAGTTATGAGGAAAGACTGCATGTGATTGCCCTGTTTCTGCCTTGGGCAACATGGTTGATGACTACTGAGGTAAACAACGATGTGAAGTGTCAGAGCGCCTTGTTATGTGCCTACATGACTGGCTGCCATGAAAACGATATCCGAGATGCCTGCCTGCCTGCCTGCGCTTACCCGCACACAGCCCACTCCACATGGCTGACTGGCCCCCAACGAAAACCCCTGGCCCTGCTTCAGCTTGACACGGTATAATACAGCTAATGTCTCGAAACGCAAACAGTAGTATGTTCACATAAGAAAGTTATGAATCACGCTGTTTGCTGCTCTGGTTCCAGGCCAGCCAATGATAATAAGCCAGTTCGTCATGACAAGGCTATCGTCCGAGATGACCCCTATTACAATATCTCCTATCTACGCGCACATACACATTATCATAATTACAAGATATGTATCTATTGTTACTATTCGAGTAGATACCTTATGTAGAGGTAGGTAGATTCACCTATTTTCTAAACACGTCATATTCCCTCGTACAAACAGATGGCTGCCTAAATCAGGGGATGCCGCGTTAGTTGACGCCAGGCACGAGCCACTAATACTCAACAATAGCTCCTATAGTTGAAACTGGATTCTATATACATATTTCAACAGAATAGCGAAGGCAATTCCTCAGCCCTGGACAGTTCAGTCTTCTGAAAGCACATAAGTACCTAGATTATCATCCATGTGGAAAAGGCATTCCGTGTCTATACCCACCAATGCCTCACGGGTGGGAGACGTGTGAACAATACGGTTTAATAAGAGCTATGTCACTATCCTATTAGTTCTTATTATTGAATTAGCTTAAGGCTCAATTTATTAGGCATATACCTGCAAATATATATGTTGTCCTAGTTACTAGAACTCGACCTACTGCAATGCATCTTTGGACAAAAATAAGTCTTGAATCAAAATGGTAGGCTCAATACCATCACATCAACATCTTAACCTAGCTTCAAATATCATTCCTCGATCCTCGCAGACTAATGATGCTATCGCTATGTGGGTCGCCGCCCACTTCTAGATCTCCCCCACTCCTTCCCCTTAGCAAGCACGATGTGCCCTCTGCGCACTTAATCATTGCGCCAAGTGGGCAAAAAGATAAAAGTTAGTCACGCCGTGGATCGAACACGGAACCTTCTCGGGATTTTGAACACATCAATGTGAACGAGAAATCATAACCATTAGACCACGCGACTGTAATTGTGGAGACATACCAGAAAATTTGGTATGGCCACTTATAACTGTGTATGCATAACCGACAGATGTAAATGATTTACGCCCAACGTTGGACTCTATACATTGTTCCGGTTCGAAGAGCATACCTAAATACCTAGAATTTCGATTTAGTGCCTTCTTTTAGATGAAAGAATATCCTCCTGGAATAAATCAGCATCTTGGGCCACATGCGAAAATGTAGCACCCGTAAGCAGCAATCCTTCATGAGTATGGCTGTTCCTCCTTAAATAATAGACTATAGCGCTCCATTTTCTTAGCATGTAGCATATAGACTTGCGTGAGACAATGATACCAAATTCTTCAATTTGGCCCMCCCTCCCCTACGTACTTGTCTATGAGATATTGGGTAATTCGGCAAGTGTGAGTCTGAAATGAAACAAATCTACGGAAAGGGAGATGAGCGTTTCTCTTTGCGTTTTACATAGGTTAATTATTGCTATCGTTTTTTTAATATAATGTCTGGCGTATATACTAAACATGATACTCGTGATAGTTTAAACTAAAGCAGAATGAATTGCAATTTAATTTAGAACTCAACCGCGTTGTTCGCCTACCTCATAAACAACAAGTTAGAATTTCTCTTCTGATTGATGAGCTCAACTATTACCTCACTCTCTTTCAAAGAGTGTAAACCTACTACCAGTGGATCATCCGCATATATAGTCGACCATCGAGACTAAACCTGTCTCACCCAGCAGTCTAGCTGCTGCTCTCTTGGTCTAGATAATGAATCTTTCCCATAGCCCCTTGTGTGCACGAGACTTCTCCTATCATTGTGATTCACGGGAACGCCATTGCCAGCGGCAAACTAAGAATGACGTGAGTTCCGAGTAAAGAAGCCGCAATACTGCCTGTGTCGAGAGGTTCCAAGCATGACGACGATAGTACATATGCCTCAACACTGGAAGGCGTACTATTCTGCCTTCTTAGACCACCCCACGTTATTCTTTCAACCAGCAGTCCGTGGTTTCTTTTTGCTCTTGGTTCTCCCACAACTACAACAAGTGAAGCCAAAAAAAAAAAAAAGCCACTCACTCACTCACCTCGCTCATCGCCTCCAGTCTACTGTTGCTCATTACAGACAAATACTTCTTCTAGTTGTCAATTCACCATTCCCTACCCACCTAAGAACCTATCCGGCTCGACCGTGCGGTGGTTTTATTTCTCACTTACTACTCGTCAAACAAAGTTAGAGAATCAGTCTACATCGTAACCATATCTACTCAGAGAAACATCATTGGATCTCACCAACCCACTGGCGAAGAGAATCTTGTATTCATGGTAGATACTGTCGAACAGGTAGGTCTTATTCATCTTGACCTAACCAAAACGCTTTTACTGACTCGGCATAGAACCAGGACGTCGTCAAAGTCACCTTATCCGTAGGATTCTGGATCATTGCAAATGACCACACCATTCAGCTTCGCCGCAACGGACAGACCTTCTCAACTGATTTCTTCAGAGCTGAGATCAACCACCGCAATTCGTTGGGACCGGCCTTGGCGTCGACCCAAACTGTCACTGTCGCCAATTTTGGCCACCCCAACGTCGGCACGATCCAGCTGATCCCAGCCCTCCAGACAAAAGCTACTATCCGACGCGCCTGGGGCTACCTCATCGCCAAGAAGGAGCATGAATACATCCAGTTTCGATTCAAGTACGGCAAGAGACTAGGACTCCACCACCTGACTCGCCACTTGAAGGCGAAGGCAGCCGTTCTCAAGCCCAAGAGCCCGTTCGTCAATGTTTGGGTTACCGGTGAGCTTGGCCCGCCTTGCAGTCAGCTCCTCATTGCGCGCCGCGAGACATCTGCAAGCAGCCAGGCCCGGACCCCATCATCCTCCGGGAGTGCGAGGAGGCGCTAGTTCTCCTTCACCGCTGGGATTGTAGTTTCAACACCACCTACGTTGCGCACCAAGGCCAACAGATGCCGTCGAACGGCTTTCTGAAGCGCAGTTGGGAGGGAAGAAGTTTCGTCTAGGCGGCCTGATCGCAATCGCGGCACCATTCCCAGACAACACGACCATCATCTTTCTCCCCTCTKCCTCTCTCTCTCACTCATTCACACACACTTTCTCTCTCTATTTTTGCTTTTTGTGGTTATGAATACCTACACGGGTCGTGTTCGACTTGAACTTAGGCAGTCGCCTATGTATAATGGACGTGCTCTAAGCACCATGGATTGTTAGGTTGTTAATACGAATGATTTCTTTACTTTAATATACCCCAGTATCCCCTAACTAACGGACAGGATCATCCTGGCAGTAAGTTGGTATAGTAAGTAGCTATAATTAATCAATCCCCTAGCTGAACTACMCCCCCATCCCCAACGGCGTCCTCCTCCTCCTCAGCCTCTCCGGCCCACCCCTACCCTCCAGCCCTCGCTTCGTCAACCCTGCTTGCGGACACTCCCCAAAGGGCTTACAATCCGCCTCGCACACCGTGCCATCCGGCGGCAGCTGCCCCGTCTCGAAGTACGCCCTCACATACCCATCCCTGCACGTCCCGGGTACAGATTGCGTCCCATGTCCCGCATTATCCTGCACCAGCACCACCGACCCCGCATGCTCCCTCGCCATCGCCACCGCATTCGCATGCGGCGTCACCGGATCGTACATACTAGACAGGAACAGCAGCGGCGCCTCGGGCCTCCCCTCCACCCCCGCCGGATCCGCCTCCGGCGTCGTAAATGGGCCCTCGAACCTGTACGCGGGGCGCACGCGCCACCCCGTGCAGCTGAGCCGGATGTGCGCCCAGTACGCGCCGAAGTCGGCGGCCAGGGCCTGCTGCTCGTGTAGATACGCCAGGAACTCCGGCGTGCTGAGGCCGGCCTGGGACGTCGCGTCGCCGCAGGCGATGGCCGCGAGGGTGTCCGTGGACCAGGTGTACGATTCCGGGGCGGGAGCTGGGGGGCAGGAGTCGGATGATGTGGGCAGGGCGAGGGCGGCGTGGAGCAGGGTGAAGTTGCCGGCCATGACGGCGGATAACAGGCTCGCGCCGTAGGGGAAGAGCTGTAGCGGTTCGTAGAGCGCTTCGAAGATGAGGTAGATGACGTCGGCTTTGGTAATTTCGTCGATGGTGGTATTGGATACGAATTGTGCTGGTGAGACGTCGAGGGTGCCTAGGAAGGCCTCGACGCGGCGCTGGATATCGTCGGCGCTCGTGTCGTTGGATTGGTAGAGGGAGCAGTTGGAGCCGACGTTGAAGCATGTGCTCCAGAATGTCCCGTAGACTTTAAGTGTGTCTTGAAGGCTCTTGGACCATGCCTGGAATCACGTCAGCTTGCTCATTAACGAGTTATTAGGCTGAGATCGAGACCTACACCCGCGGTGTAGTCGTGTATATCTACGACACCTTCGAGGATCATGCGTCCAACGCGACCCGGGAACATCGATGCAAAATAGTTTCCCAGCACGGTACCATACGAGATACCCCAGTACTGGATCCTAGGGACTTCCGTGCTGGAAGTGCCGTTCTGGTTCCGCGACTCGGCGATCTTATCCACGATCTCAACCATATCCCTCGCCACGCTGGACGTAGACACATACGCAAGAATCTCCGGCCCGGCTTCGCATAGACTTCCATATGCGCCGTATAGGGACGTCTGCTTCCTCACGGTATCCAAGCCAGAGTTTAGGGGCCCCATGGCCCGGAGCTTTATGTTAGTGACGGCTCGTGAGAACTCATCGTTGAAGCAGTCTGCTTTAGGCTCGGTAAGTCCGATTCCACGCGGGTCAAAGGACAGGATCTCATAGTGTTTGTTGCCGTCCGCGATAGCCTGCAACGACCTGCCGGAGTAGAGCACGTACTCGACTCCGGAGCCGCCGGGTCCGCCGGGATTGATGATGATGGTGCCGCCAAAGGAGGGGTCGCTCTCAGCTACAACGGCTGGGAGGGKAGTAATGGCTATAATTACGCGAGCTGTGCTATCCGCGGTAGAGTTATTAAGCCAGTCCAGCGGAACGGTCAGCTTGGCACATTTAAAGGAGCCGTAGCATGCGGTATAGTTAAGTGACGTAGATGGCTTGACGGTGGTCCAGTCAAAGTCCGAGACGGACGGGGTGCTTGTCTGCGCTGTAGCGTAACGGCCAAGGGAAGCCAGTAGGCCGGCTATCACCACGGATTTCATCTTCAGTAGAATTTTTCTAGATTAAGATGGACTACACCAGAGCCAATTAAGCCGAATTGAGTCCAAAACGAAACTTACCAAGAACATTGAGGGAGCACCTGGATGTTGACCTCTTAATAAAGAGGGTCACCTCAGTATAGCTACGACCGCATCGCCTAGGATACCATACGAGCTGCGCTGCGACAGAAAGGCTGTGCTTCCTTCTGAGCACAATTCATTGTGAACTGCGTCGACGAACGATGAGTTACTATGAGCATTATAAGATGACTTGCATGTCTTAGGTTACATTCAGGTAGACCGGTTTACATTTAACCAATCACAGTGCTGCTATTAAATGCCTAATTGCCTAATTGAGTAAGAATCATACCCACTAAGATACCTCTTATGCGGCTGTGTTACCTTGGTCTTTGTACCAGGTTCATAGGTTCATCGTATAATGCTTCTTTAAGGACGAGACTATGTCTCAGCCGCTTGCGTATAGGGCTGCGTTTATGCTTATTTCCACTCATGTGATGGATCGGGAACCTCGGGAATTAAGACCTCTCTTGGATGTGTTAGTGTCCATCTCATTTTCACTGCGCCCCTTATACAATCCCCTCAGTTGCACCAGCATTCTGCTGCCTGCTGTAATACTGCGGCGCATCTCATGCTGTACTACCTGGAGGGAATGTAGGCAGCCAGACTTCTTAATTCGTACACCTACATGCTGTGGAATGAGACTTGTAGCACAAGAGTCGTAACGGAGTACCCCGAGGGAGCCTTGCTAGGGCTCTATGGATCTTCGTACCTGTCTGAAAGAACCTGAAATGTTACATAATCCATCCTGATTCGTTGGCGTCTCCTCGGGCTCTCTCTGTCTAACATTCAATACTTTACATCTTTGTATTAGTAAAMAAGCCATTCTTAGAACCCTCGATATTTTTCGGAACTTTTGCCTTTTGGATATCTCCCAGTTCCCCCAGCAGAATCTATACAATACAAAATCCGAGCCTATCTTACAATTCCTTTTTCTCCGCCTTGCCCCTCTTCTTAACCGATCCGGGCGGTGACTTCAGCCCAGCGAACACCAGCAACGTGACGGCCAAGATACCTGCAGCACCCGCTCCGTACGCCACTTCTCTGCCTGCCCACCAGTACACGCTCGTGAACAGAATCGGGCCCAAGCCTCTTCCAAGCTGGCCCCAGCTGCGCAGAATGCCTAGCTTTCCGCCTCGCTCGCCCTCGCTAGCCTCGAAACTGCTCAACGTATTCAGACCGCTGACGACCGTGGCTGAGGTGGTAGCCAGGCACGTGGCAGCAAGGTACAGCGAGCCGACCGTGGTGATGCGCCCGAGCAGCGCGAACGCAACCAAGCACGCGCTGACGCCAATCTGCACGGTGAGCAGGGGAGGCAGTCGGCGAGTAACTCCGCCCTGAAGGATCGAGGCGACCAGGCCCACATAGCCCAGCAGCCGTCCGTTCTGGGCCGAGTTATACTGGAAGAGGTCGTACGTCATGAACGGCAGGGAGAACTCCATGCCCGAGAAGAAAAGCAGGAAGCTGAAGTGGACTAAATTGAGCAGGAAATGGGAGTTCGTGCGCGTGACCGCAGCTGACTTCGCAGCTTGCTTGGCAGTTTGCTCTCCGGTCTTGTTCGGCAGCGTCTCGGGCAGCGAGAAGTACAAGTAGGCCGTCTCGATCACAATCAGAGATAGAGACACCCCGGCAGCCGTTGCGAAGGGGTTTGCGGCCACGGTCGCAATGGAGCTTAGATATGCGCCGAGGGCTGGGCCGAAAGTAAATGCGATCGAGAAGCAGGCGCCTATCAAGGCCATAGTTGAGCCACGGCTGTTTTCGTCCGAAATGTCCGTCGCAATAGCTGTCGCTAGCTGGACATTGCCCTCTGACAGTCCGCCTACGATGCGCGATGCTAGGAACGTCCTGAAATCGACTGCCATCACCCAGAGGAGGACCGATAGGATGTTTCCAGACATGCTGGCGAGAAGCGCAGCCCTTCTACCATATTTGTCGGAGAGGTGCCCAATGACGGGAGACGCAATAGCCTGGAGCAAGGAGAACAAGCTCCCTAGTGCGCCACCGAGCAGGACGATGTCGTATCTCGAGTCGATCGGTTTCGCAAACGCGGATTTGTAGGCATTAAGACCGCCGAGGATTCGCGCAAGCAGCGTCGACTGGGAGTCCGGACCAGCTTCGCTATTTCGGTAGAACTCGAGGAGCTTTGGGAAGAGGGGAAGGATGAACGTGAATGAGATCTACGGACATTAACAGTTAGCTCACAAGCCATGTCTCATGCAATTTCCCTGGGTAATAAGCATACCAGATCCAGCAGTAATGACACGAAAATGACCTTGAGCACCCTCTTGCGGGTGCTTGGATCGACTACGGCCATTTTAGACGCTGTAACTGTATGAAGTCGTTGCAACGGGCCAGCCTGTCGACAAGAGAAGGGGGGAAACGAATGGACTGGGCGACGGCGAAGTAAAAATAGGTGAAAAGGGAGAGAATCGCAAAGCCACCTGCACCACCGGACTTCAACGGCGCCTCGGACAGAATGCAAGTTTCGTTTTGTGACGAGAGGAAGCGAAACGAAAATGCAGGGGGCTACGTACCACGTTGAAGCTACGGACCAAGCTACGTATCCTTAACAGGGGGTTGCAAGGATCTTGCCGTGACACGGCCCCACTAGTGTATTTGTGTTTTGCTGTTGCTGCGATGCTCCGCCTGCCGCAGTTTGCATTATGTAAGCTGAGCGCTGACAAATAAAGGTACCTAGGTACCTTCATATTTCAATATCGTGACCGGTTTGAGAAGAGGAACTGTCAGACTCTTCACCGAGGAGATCGTCTAGATTAGATATAAACGCTATTCAAAGGTAGACTTCCAGCAATACAGTTGTGGGTAAGGAAAACTGATCAGAGAAACGGAGGAAGGCCTCGTTCCGTCCTGGCCTGGTGGTGACAGGGAAACCATCAGTTTGACTGAACGATTAGTCGCTTTCTAACTGAATCACGAACTCACAACCTCCTTATTCAAGCTGGCAAGGGCATTTGGGAAACGAAAAGTCTTGTTGCTCCTGTACGCTGAACACGCTGGTAGAAGAGTGTTTGCCCTGGAGGTTCTTGACGAGATAGCCTCTGGTGAGTTTCGGGAGCTGGATCAGGGGTAATGTAGCATATCCCCATAGTCGATGGCCTGGCATACGGCCATATTTGCCATGTTAGATGAAGGTATCTTCATGGCTAAGGGGCTAAGCGACATCCCTAGGCCTTTCGATATGGCGCTCATAAACAGAGTATCATGGTGACAAAGGCAAGCGATCACCCGTACTAGCATAGAGCTGTTTTCATCATCCCAAAGTGTCTTAGAAACGGAAATGAAAAGACGCGATGTTGAAGCAAATCTAAATCGACGCTCCCTTATGGAAGAGAGGAGACGAACGAAGAGAGCTCATCTAGAAGAACCACTGGTAGGACTTCTGCAGTATCTTCAGGGTATTCTTCCAACTTAACAGTTCGTTGGCATCTTAAGGAGGGCTGGATATCCATTTATTCTGATCCAACTCATATAGTTAATCCACGTAAAGACAATGGCCCCTTCAAGCGTAATCAAAAAACAACTCCATTTGGAGCCTCGTATTTGACTAGCTACTAGAGAGCTTTTCGGACGTCGCATGAACCATCTATTGTCACGTTTTAGTGAAATTATGTGATACGATACTCTGACTAGTAAAACCTAGCCAGTTAACGTCTACCTAGACAGCGGATGTAGCGGCGTCTAGGATCAGATACACAATAACGTGTGCTCCCTTACAGGATTCTCGTAAGCGCCGATCATCGTTTAAGTGGTCCTCGACGCAATCTGCTTGGAGAAGGCGGAAGAACTAGGGCTTGGCAGGAATATTGAATCAGCGACGATGAGTTTGACACATCAATACACTCGACGATGGGACTTATTGATTTGCTTTGGCCGCTAGGATGCTGACATGGGAACAACATCTAGAATCCATATGTCTCGGTGAGCCGCCCACTCCGTCGGATTCGGAATCGTAACAACAATAGCCAAGTGGCATATGATGCGGAGATGGATCCTTCCGGAACTGCTTAAAACCCGCGGCTTCAAATGATTTGACTCCATCCACGAATATTCCGTTGGCATGTTGAAAATAGGCTATTGCGCCCATCGGGTAGCTGCAGTCATGATGGTTTTCTGCAATGAAGCCTGCGGTCATCCAAATAAACATGTAGTTAGCCCAATATAGAGCCGCAAACAAGGGCTGACGCTGGATCTTTCGTCGGGGAACCACTTGTGGTCACACACGATCCTGTTCAGCCCCAGCCCCAAGCCGCGCAACCATAGTGGCTACTGATGGGAATGGACGAAAACGCTATTAAGGTCTTATTGGTCGAGTTAAGAGAAACATGTCTCATTTCTGAGTAGAAGTTTTTTTTGTCTTGCAACTTTCACTTTAGGGAATGTATTGAGGTATGCAAGTTAGTAATGACAACATACCAGAGCTCAAGCTCAACATCCCATATAGGCAGGTTTCTAGAACCAACGACCCTTTACTCGCCAAACCAGCCAAACAGGGTCTCGTCTCTTCATCCAACTGCCGTTAGCGTGCCCCAAGCGCACGGGACTTGGCCACAGTGCAGGACCTGGGCATGCTACTATTGCTATAAATGGAATCCTTCCGAGGCGATCGAGCCAGTCACGGGCTCGCGGCCCCAGCAGAAGATCAAGCCGCAGCACCAAATACGAATGAGATCGGCAGTCACATCTCCCCACAGAATCTCCAAGAGCACAAACACGAGAATCAGAGGCCCGCACGGGTTGCACGATAACCCGTACATGCTACCGACTTACCATCGTAAGTCTCCATTGCATGTCTTATGCATTGAAGCTATCAGCAGCTAAGCACCTGGGCAGCTAAGCGACTACGAGCAGTGCAAGCAAATCAGCCAAAATTACTAAGTCTTGTCGTCAACGAACAAGGATGAGGCCTGTTGTTTACTTAGTACCTCGAACCAACAAGGTCAGCTCCGCTATCAGCTGTTGCCCAATCAGTTGAGTTCCACCGAGCTGCAGCATGTCACCACGTATGATAGCTTTACGACCCTACGACCGTACCTACGTAACGTATCGTGGACTACGCTACGATGGGCACATGGCGGATACTACGATATACGAGACTACACAAAGAAACATGTAGCTGCTTTAGGTAACTAAATGGAACTTATTAGACATATAAAGACCTCAACCGCTCCCTCTTGTGAATACCCTCTCATGATCATCATCACAAGCAACAGCATCTCCAGTTCTAATACTAATATCACCTCATCAACTCTCTAATAAGCTTCACTTTCGCTTATATCTCCTCCCGTCGTTTCAAGAACCTCCAAGTTCCAAACTTCAACCTCAACATCAAAATGCAGTTCTCCAAGCTTGCCCAGCTCCTCTCCCTCGTTGCCGCTTCGTCGGCCGTTTCCGGTACGATTTAGCTCTCGCCGAGCTCACCTTTTTGTATCTTGAAATTTGGAATATTGTGACTAACATAGCAAACAGTCTCGTACGACACCGGCTACGACGACGGCTCTCGCTCGCTAACCGCCGTTTCCTGCTCCGACGGACAAAATGGCCTCATCACCCGCTACGGCTGGCAGACTCAGGGACAAATCCCGGCCACCTACATCGGTGCCGCTGACACGATTGCTGGCTGGAATTCTCCTAACGTAAGTTCAATATATCCACCAACTCCCAATCTCTCATTCACCCCTCTCCTTCATCCCCTCATCCCCACCTTGGGATCTGCACTCGCAGCTCCAAAACCCCAGAATGCGGAGGAAATAGTGGACTAACAGCACACTCACACGCAACAGTGCGGCACCTGCTACGAGCTAAGCTACAACGGCAAGACCATCAACCTATACGCCATCGACCACACCGCCAACGGCTTCAACATCGCGCTCGACGCCATGAACGCGCTCACCAACGGCCAAGCCGTCGCTCTGGGCCGCGTCGAGGCTACGTCGCGCCAGGTCGACATCAGCGCCTGCGGTATCTAAACAGCATCTCCCATTAATCTACTTTCTACCGTCTTCACTTCACCTATCTCCTTTCTATCGGACGACACGGCACGGCACGAAATGAGATGAGATGACACGAACGACGGGGGGGCTCAATGGCAACGGCAACGGMAACGGCAGCGGCGGCAACAGGCAATTTACGGATACGGATCTATCTAATGCATACCACCTACTTAATTTTCATTCCTTCACCTATGCATAATAATCTTTTACCTTACTACTGATACACTATCAATTATCCACATCATCGGGTCGGCGCAAAACTCATCAGGATCTGTTTATTCAACTCAGGAAGACAGGCAGCATTCATTAGGAGTTAGAGCATTTTCGTAACCAATTTCAAATAAAAGGGTCGGGTTCACACCATGAGAATATCTCTTCGATTGATATGTGACTGCACACTCTTTGCGCTTGGTGCGCTACAGAAAGTTCAGCGGGATAGCTCGTAATATGGCTCATCTATGCTCAATAAGAATTCTAGCCTTCGGCTGGCCACTATGGTCCTCAGTTCAGCCTCGAGGCAACCCCTCGTCCCTGTGATGGGCTAAGCTTGTCGTCGCCTAGGAGGTTAGCGGTTGCGCAGACTAGTATATACAGGGAGAAAATTAGATTTGCAGGGCATCTCTACTTACCTGTCATTCATGGAGCTCTTGAGATAGCACGCTTCCTACCCAATATCCCTTGATAAATCTTGTCAAAGCGGTCCTTAACATGTATCAAACACCACGGCATTGCTCATCAAACCTCCGGCTTAGACCATTGGCGAACATTAGGTACGTATTATTGCTTTGGTCTCTCATGGTGTTGCTGGAAACTGGCTGCGAGCCGGCAGAGAACATCGACCAACTCCGACTCGTTGATCACCGAGCCCGCTTCCCCAAGCACACATCTCCTCAGTGCCTGGTTGTTGACGAGGATACAGGTGTTTACCATATCCTCCACGCAGTCCTTAGGAACGCCAGCCTGTTCGAATTCGGTCCTCAACGCAGCGAGAGATTCCTTGATGTGCTGCATCTTGGCCACCTCTCGGTCGACGCCACGATCGTTCATAATATTGTCAATGGATAGGTCGGATTTCGATCTCACGACGAAAAAGATCTGCTTGTTGCGAATGCAGGCCTTGATAATGTCGATATCAATCTGTTATGGCCAAAAGGGAATCGTGTAAGCGCGTGAAGCAGAACAGAGCGAGGCATTAGCTTACCTCACCTAGCCTATCCGAGTGTACCACCAAGAGTAGATCAAACAAGTAAAGCTTCTGGCTGTCATAGTACTCCTTTGCTGGCGTGCGTCTCGTGCCGCCTCCTGGGATGTCGTGGAGGGKGATAGAGGGCACGCTTCCGTGGGCAGGGTAAGCTGCTCTACTTATTGTAGTCTCAGTAGTTCCGGCGGCAGCAGCTCCGTTCCGACTGTTGCGGATACCGCGAAGAGCGTTAGTGATCGACGACTTCCCACATCCGGTCTGGCCGCATATGGCGATGTGTAGTCGACCTGTCTCGAAGTTCTCCTCTCGACGCTTATTTTCGATGAATTCCCGGTCTGTTTGGTTGGGACGCGATTCTCTATTTTCAGTGGCCCACGTGAACGCAGCGGCGGTATGAGTTACGCAGGTAGCTGCGCCAATTCCTACCACCTGAGCAACAACTCCGGTCACTGCGATTGGTATACCCAAACCTGCAGCTAACGGAGGTAGCCGGCATGTGTCGGCATTGCGCAGAAGTATGCCGCCAGTCTCTCTAAGAGCTCTGCCTGGCCATGTCATCACATCGAAGACATATTCATTGAAAGAATTCGAAGACATTTTGGCTTATGGAAGATGGAGTAGGCGACTGAAAACTTCGTCGCTAGGTCTGCAGAAGAGAATAAACTTTGTAAAAAGGACTATTGCTTGCGTTTGTTTAAGTTGATATAGGGTAAGAAGAGTATTGATCAAACTTGAACGAAGGGAGAATCTTATTCATACATTTTTATCCAGTGTTGGGCATATGTACCACTAGGCTTTTACCAGGCCCCTTCTTAGGTATAAGATCAATTGCCAGCACTGGCTGTCGCCTGCCGTGCTCGCCTGCCCACATTGTGCAGCGGTTAAGTGCCTAGCCGTACATTCTCCCCGACGGAAGCAGTGCAACCCACTGTAGTTGTCAAAAATCCCATTAGGTCCTTACTCGGATCCAAACGGCGAGGATGGGACTAAATTACAATCCGAGGTGGCAACGAAGGGAGGGKGAGTCAAATGGCCGAAGTGGAATATTTCCTATGTTAAGCGGAACTTTGGCTCTGCCCTTTGCCAGGGGTACTCCGGACGTCCTATACGCACCTGATAGATACGCCCCCTAGGCATGAATAACGATATATCTCCCGCGCCTACCTCTTCCTGTAGCCCTTTTCCAGTTTGCCAATTAATACGCAGTATCCCGAGAGGCACGGGAGGGGAAACGACGGCGAGTGCCAGCAAAATCAGTCTTTACGCATAAAGCTCCGGAGTCAAGTCTTATTCTCCAGCAAGCACCTATCCCTAACATCACGACACCTCGCCTCCCACTTCGTCGAGCCATCCCCGGGCCAAGACACACGCCTAGTAAACACGCACCCCGGCCCTGGGACGCCCCCGGCGTCCTTCAGTATTTTGACAGTCAAGCTGTGTCTCTCGCACTGGCGCTCAAACGCCTTGAGCGAGATCTTCATATCGTCGCGCCTTTGGTTCTGGTCCCTTAATTCTCTGTACTCCTCGGCGACATCAAGCGGCGTCAGCTGGCTCATGCGCGACTCGCGCTGCGTTCTATCGTCAACGTGTATCTTCTCATAACTCCACATCAGGGCGTTGACATCTGCCCCCTGCCGGAGCAGCGCGCGCAGGCAGCGCGTCATGCCCTTTTCGGCGCACAGGTGGACCAATGTGCAGCCGTCCAAGTCGCCTTCGGTTATCAGCTTCCTCCGGGCCTCGTCCAGCGGCTGTTGAGAGAAAACGTACTTTTCCAAACACCTCGCAACTTGCGCATCGACATCGTCTGTCTCGCGTCTTCCGTGATTAGTAATGGCGTAAGCGAACACGCTCGCGCCTGGGTGGTTGGCATTTGTGTCCCATTCTCGCTCTGAGAAGTCCGCGCCCCAGGACAAGAGAATCTCCATGCCCTCGATGCCGGAAGACTTGGCCGCGATGAGGAGAGGCTGTGTGCCGTTTCTTTGTTTATGGTTGACGTCTGCTCCGCAGGCGCAGAGGAGCTCGACGACCTGGTCGTAGCCCCTTCTACTACGTGGAGGTTTGGCAAAATGCAGTGCTGTCGCGCCATTATGATTTGGTGTATTAGGGTTTACTTTCTCTTCGAGTAGGGCTTTGATGACAAGCGGGTTCGAAGCTGGCGTCACGCCACAAACTGCCATCATCAACGGTGTCATGCTGTGGATAACAGACCAGAATGAGCTTTCCCTAGGTTGCGCTTTTCGAACGTTTGGTGTTGTCAGCGACTCCGTACTTCCTCCTAATTGCTTGACTGTTGAAATAATGCGCCTCAGATTGGTTTTCTGTCGGTCAGGAGCTCCTTGGAACGGCATGAAGGAAAACTGAGCACCCTTTCTTGTGTGGCGTACATGACTAGCACTTATACGATGTAAAATACCGAGCCCTTCTTCATCCACACGATTAATGTCTACTTCCAGGCCCTTGGAGTGGATAAGCTCAAAGATAAAGGGGTCTTGCTCTACGGCGGCGTAATCGAGAGGGTTGAGCCCCGACGTAAAGCTTTCAGAAAAGGAGTAAGCCTCCTGATTAGGGCCACCGAATCTTCTCAAGATCCTAACTCGGGCGTCATATATGTAAGGATCAGATTGGTCTGCGGTTCTCAGCGATGCTCCATGCTGGAGAAGGACTTGGATTGCTGAGTGGCTTGAAGTAACAACCGCCCAGTGTAAGGCAGTCCCAGCCGGTAGAACGAAGGGATAATGCGGGAACGGCATTGGATGGGAGGCTATAGCCCAAATTCTCCCCCCTCGTTCCAATATCTTCGTTAAAAGGGGTTCTTGGAATTGTTCTGGGAAGCAGAAAATCCAGTGCAAACAGGAGACCCCAAAACTCGTGCACCGCTGGGAGGCAGATGCGCCGTGCTCCATCAGACTGACAGCTATATCCCAAGAGCCTCGCGCGCATGCGAGATATAGTGCGGTTTCGCCATTGTCTGTCATCTCATTGATGTCATGGCGAGTCCCTGCTTTTAAGTACTTGGACATCTCGGCTGGTGCCCCGTAGGCAGCTAGCCAGTGTAATTTGTTGTAGCCTAATTCTGTTCTCGGGATAGTTGCAGAAGAGGATATCATCGGCTCCCGCTGAATGGCAGAATACCATCTATTATAACCACCCAAGAGCTGGAAGCGTTCCATTGCAAGAGCCCAGGCTGACGGGTCTATATCGTCGAGGTATCGTTTAGCAATAGTAGCCCCGCTCGCGACCGCGTCCATCAACCAATTTTTAAGAAGGTGTGCAATGTCAGGACCTGGCTGCAGACCGAAGTATTCTAGTACCGCTGGGACCACAGCCTTTGCTGGTAAGGACCCTTCCGCGCTAGAATCCTGAGAAGCTGCAGTTATAAGGAGTCGTACTGTTTGGACTTCATTCCCAGGCAAATTGATTACTTCAATAGATTGAGCCATGAAGGCACCAAGCAGAATCGTCGGATCTGTGTTTTCTATCATCTCGGCGGTACCAAAACAAAGCCCCTGCGCAAATTCATCCGATAAAGCTGGAATTTCCCAAGAAAAACACGGCAATCGACGTTCGACCATCTCTGCATATGATGGTAACGGACGCTCGATGGCCCCTAACTCTTGGGAGATATAATCAAAAACCTCAGCAGTTTCGTAGTCTATAACTTCTACATCACTGCACCAGATCAGTAGGTGCTTATGCTAATCACTGTAGCAGGCTGGACGTAACTCGAAGTCTTCATCTATCGAAGGTGCTGGGGAGAGAGAGGCCAGATGGTCTGGTCGCCTGTCTGGTTCCGCGTGTAACAAGGCCGGTAAGATAGGGTTTAAGAACGATAGCTCTCTTCGGTGCCCATATTCTTTGCCCTTCATCTCCTGCTCTAAGCTAGATTGAGGATCAATCCGAACTTTACGAGGCGGCGCCTGTCCATCTTCGAAAAATATGCTCCAGGTTAGCATTCCAAATGAGTAGTTGTCGGCTTTAACTAGTCCAGTGTATGTCAATAGACGCCCCTCCTCCACCTCAGGGGCTTGCCAACCCTGAGTTCCACCCAGACGAATACCAACACGCCCAGGCTCGCTGCCACCAACACATAAGCCAAAATCTGCTAGCTTGGCGACACGGCGATGGGATTGTTGAAACACCAAGATATTTGCTGGTTTCAAGTCCCCATGGACGAACCCATTCTCGTGCAAAGCATCTAATCCGCTGGCGATGTCATGAGTGAAGTGCTTTTCTTCACTGTACTCTATTCGATCCTTGTTCTCCTTTAAATACTCGTTGAGCGTCCAGTCAGCCAACTCCATTACGAGTGATATCGGCGAGTGAATACCAGTCTTGGTAAAAGTCCATGATAATAATCGAACGATGTTTGGATGGTGTCTCAGAGCCTTGTTTGTTAAAGCTGCGACTTCTATATAGACGTCGTCTAAGTGCCTCTCAGCGGATCTGTGCCCAAGATTTAGGCTTTCATCGTAGTCCAAGGCAAACTTGGGTTGTTTTATGGCGATCCAAACGTATGAACATCCGGTGTAATCGTACGTTACCATTGTTCGTTTCGTGACGAGGAACTGGGAGCCTTGCCCCAAGTAGCGTTTGACGCCACAACACACGGCCGGTCCATACAAGCCGCTGGAGTCGATGACTTGTATAAGGAAGGCAAGACCACGGTTTTTCTGACTCTCGGAACTGAAGGTAGCAATTATGTCCTTAGGCGCTTGTGAGTCGTCCTCATCACATCTGGAAGAGCGTCTTCGACTGTATATAAGGGTTGATAATGATGAGCTGGTTAAATGGCTTGGCATCTCTATTAGCCCGGATACGAATTATATATTGATATAGGCGTTAGAATAGAGTTGTTTATGAGGAAAAGGGAAAAGAGGAATAGGTAGATCCGGTGAATGTCTGCCGTTGCGCAATGCCATCGGATAATTCGCCGCCCGACGGCCTCATGTCGTGTAACTTAACCGGGGGCGCCGACTAGAGGCACAGCCCAGAAAAGCTCTCAAACAGACACGATGACTGATAGTTGGCACGACCAATTCAACAAACGACTCGAGCCATCGATTCGTCGACGCGCCTACGAAAGCATTTAAGTCTCGGTTCTTTACTGGAAAAGGGGCCACGGAGGATACCGAAAAGAAAGCTAAACTGCGACAAATGTTCGAGGACAACTTCGGATACCCTACTAGAGCTTCTCATGCCAACGAATAACGGCGACGGCCGACTTCTCCGATTGATTACTCGGTCGTTGAATGACAGAAGTGCGGCGAGCGAGAAACGCGCATCCGTCCTCCTCATTATACGCTGCAGTAGACACGACAACGCAGACGATGAAAATCATGGAGGACAGGAAAGAATATCGGTATAGGCACCTTGTGAATCAGCGGTGCCGTGAATGATATGGATGATTAGGATGAACGAGTTAGTATCGAGGCCCTAGTGTACCCTAGGTACCATACCATAAATACGATAGGAGCAGATATTTCATCACCGATTAAGAAGACGAGCAACAAACTTGAAGTGTGATGAAAGTATTATTATGTCTAACCTCCCGACAATCCTAGCGATCGTCTTCATACGGTATCTCGGAGCCTCCCCAGAAACGACGACGTAAAGGGCGTTGCATGAAACTAGAGAGGATCACACCTCTCACTCTTCCATCTTCCACCTCCCTTCTCCCTTCTCCTCCACTCCCTCCTCGTGAGTCGAAACGAGCGAAAAATTTCCACCTCGTCTCCAAATCCGGCTATGCAAAGGCAACAAAGGAAAACAGGTTTTTATATTTGGATTATCAATCTTCTCGAATCGTTTCTGAGGACCGTTGCCAATCTGATCTTCTCAAGAGAATGTGTGCGTGTTTCTGTGCTTCATTATATGTGTAGTGCGCGACAAAAAGGTATAAGAACGATAGCGAAGAAAGAAAAAAAAAGGGGTATGGGGGTATCAATCTAGACATTGTGGCAGCAGGAAAAGGCAAATGGTATAAAAAAGCACACATCCAGTATATAACGTCAACTTCTTCCGCCAAATGCCCTGCAAGTTTGAGTGACAAGTAAAACAGTGCCGCCCAAAGAAAGTAAACGGACGAAGAAGCAGCTTGGCTTCTAGTTAAGTTCTGACGCGTTAAGCCTATCCTCAATCGTCGAAGAAAGAAGCATCATCAAATTCCTCGACATGGGCGTCCGCGTCATATGAGTTAGACCGCATCATGGGAGGAGTAACAGGTTGACGACGGTCTTGCTGAGGCGGAGTGCTTGCCTTGGGCATTTTCTCGGCTTGCCGGGCAGTCATCGAAGGGCCTCGGGATCGATTCGCATATTGCTCGGCTGTAAAACGACGGCCAGTGTTGCCGAAGGCGGTAGGCTGCGTCTGGTTTTGCTGAGCCGCCGGTGTGTTTCTAACGCCAGAAGCCGGCGGGGTCATCAGACCAGAGAGATAACTGCTCTGAGAAGAGACGCTCATTTTGGAAGGAGTGGAATTCCTAGCAGGTGCCGGTGACGAAGATAGAGCGTTAGAGAGGCTGCTAAGCGCAGGTTGGTTGGATTTGCGCCAGCTGCCCCAAGCAGCAGCTAGAGGCCCGACTGCTTGTGCGACCCGAGGAGTAGCAGCGTTTCGAATTGTGGCGGCGATGTTCGGTAAGTTGATGGCCGAACCACCATTCATGGCACGCTCCCGCTCTTGCTCTTCCATCTGGAGGTTGGCCTTCAGGCGAATAGCAGCATCCTTAACAGCTTCTCTGTCTAGGTGCTCTGCAGACAATGCATTGATGATGTCTTGGAGATCTCCGTGTCTGACAGCTAGAAGCTCACGTAACCACGTAATTTCATCATCTCTCTTGGAAATCTTGGTGGCAGAGTCAGGGTCAAGCTTAGCAACGGTTTGCTCGAGCTCTTCGATCTGCTGCTCACGAGCTTGCAATTGCTCCTGTAGGACCATGATAGATTCACGGAGAGCTTGTGGGGAAACCTTCTCAGGAAGGTGCATAGCCTCTGCAAGTTGCTTCGTTTGAGCGACAGGACCTGGCGGTCCGGGAATCATGACGGACTTAGAAGCTTGCGATGCTGCTTGAGCTGCTGCCTTAGCGGCTTCTTGTGCAATTTGCACCTTGTCCTCCAGATAGGCAACACGGTCTTGTAGATGCTCAGTCTTAGAAGCCGAGAGACTGAGTCGTTCCAAGAGGTTCTGCTCTGTGCGCTGGGCATCTTCGGCAGCATTGCTTATTTGTCGTTCATATCGAGCCTGAAGATCTTCTACCTCGTTCTGGTGCTTGCTAATCAATTCGTTGATCTCGATACGTCTCTTGTTTTCAGCTTCTTCGAGCTCGGTCCGCTTCGTCATCTGGGCTTCCTCAAGCATCATCTCATGGTGTGCCCTTGCAGTGTCAGCATCCATCTTAACTTGATCCAATTGAGCCCTCAGCTTGCTAATCTCTTCCTCAAGCTCTTCGCGAACAACGTTAACTTGGTTATTGGCAGCATCTAATTCAGCCTGCAGAGAAGTCTGAGTTCGCTGGACTTCGATTGCTGCCGAATCTCTTGCTTCCTGAATCTCTCTCTGGTAGCGGAGAGCGTTCTGCTGAAGAGCATGATTTTCGTTTCGGAGTTCAGATAGCAAGGCTTCCAAGCGCTTGCATTCGCCAACAGCTCTCAGACCAGCACGCTCGCCATTCTCCAACCGTTCAATTTCGGTTTCAAGGCGTTCACGAGTCCGTGCTTCAGCTTGAAGTCTAGCATCGAGAACTTCCTGGCGTGCGAGGAGGGCTTGCTCTTTCTTCGTACGCCGAGAATTCTCTTCAGTAATCTCGCGAGCAGCGTGAGCCATGTCATCTTGCAGAGTGACAAATTTAGCCCGCCAATTGTCTCGGATACGCTCGTTTTCTTCAAGCTGGACACCGAGAGTATCAATAAGCTTGTGCAAATGCTTGCTTTCATTAACGGCTTCAACAAGGTCATCAGCTGCACGATGAGCTGATTCTCTCGCATGTTCGGCCTCGGTACGCCAGTGTCGAGCCTCTTGCCTAGCATCGCGGAGTTCAACTTCTGCAATGTTAAGGCGGTTCTTGAGTTCCGCCTGAGTCTGTTCGGCATTGTTTTGGGCTGCTTCGAGGAGCGCAAGACGCATAGATGTCTTGCCGGACGCCTGCTCGATACCCTTGATCTTATGGTCACGTTCCTCAAGTACAGCTCGCAGGCGATCTTCCTCCTCAGAAGAGATCCGCAGCAGCCGTTGGATTTCCGAGAGCCTATCTTCGGCTTCCCTACGACCTGATATCTCAACCTCCGTCTTGTCCTCCTGGATCTTGAGTCGCTCCTCGAGATCATGGATTCTCTGGTCGAAAACACTACGGTTCATGATTTCGACCTCTACCTTCGTCTCGGCTTGCTCAAGCTGTCGTCGAAGCTCGGCAGCACGGTCCTCGGCACCGCGTCTAATCGTAGTCTCGTTCTCACCTCTTGCCTCTTCAGCCCGAAGTCGTTCTTCAAGTTCGATGACCCTTGAACGTTCACTATCAGTCCTACTCTCCTCAACGCGTAGTCGTTGTTCAAGTTCCAGTATCCTTGACTGCATTTCCGAAAGCTTGTTGTTCGCTTCACTATCGTCTTTAATAACCGGCTGAGGAGTCGGAGGCATGCGACGCTCAACTGCTTCTTCAACGATATTTCGGAGGTCTTCGCCACGGAAGTCTAATCTTAAAGTCTGGCTAAGCTCCTCCTTCATCTGTTCAAGTGCTTTCATAATAGCAATTTCCTCTTTAGTGGGTCCCTGCTCAACAGAATCCACCTGGGCGGCTTGCAGAGCACGCATGGTCTGTTGCTGGTTTAGAGCATCCATAACAGCAAGACGGATTTGTTCCAGCTTCTTGTCTCTTCGGGGGCTCATTGATCGGCGGATAGGCTCCTCATCATCTTCGTCATCTGCGTCGCTTTCCTGGATCTCAGCAGAGACACTGCGTCGATCACGTCGGCTTGATGGTGCTCTATGGGCCAAGCTACCCAGCGCATTTTGGATACTGCCTAGTGTCTTTTCAAGAGGATCAAGCCTAGAAGCCAGTAGGCTGCCGACCAAATCATTGACATGACCGTCGAAGTACTGAACACGTTGCTCGAGTTTCTCCTGCTCGCTGGCACTGAAAGCATCATCCCATTCGCTTTCTGGAAGACTGTCTCCAACGTTGAGTCTCTGTACTGAGCCATCGAATGTTTGGGAGACAGCACTGTGCGGAGGATCGATGAAGGGATCTTCCAATTCTGTTGAAGGCCTTGGGGTTGCAGCTTGTTTGGGCAAAGTGAGGTACTGGCGAGGGCTTGGACTTGGTGCATCGCTTCGGAATGGCACCTGTGGTGGCAAGTGAACAGGTGGTGAGTTCGTAAGTGTGGCGACCGGAACGTTACGCACGGGACTCTGTTGACGCCATTGCGGAGACTCCATCGTCCTCTTGACTCCCATTGTAGGGTCATTTTCGTTCAAGTGCTGCATAACAGCATCAATCTCCTCAAATGTGAGTTCATGAGTACCCTCTTCTCTAGGTGGTACACCGGCATCAGACGGCGGGCTGACAGGCAGAGGCTCGAAGCTATGCAACTCGGATACTTCACTAGCCTGTTCGGTGACATTCTCTGCAGGAAGTTGCGAATCTTTGTCTTCGGAGACCGGAGAAGGCGTAGCAGCATACCTGGAAGCAGACAAGCCAGCAGACCTTGGTGGTGAAGGCGTGGATGCGAACCTCGATGCGCCCAAGCCCTTTGGAGCGGGCGGAGGAGATGCAAACCGCGACAAACCCAACCCTCTTGCACGTGGGGCGGGTGCGGCTTCTGCAGCGGGCGCAACTGGCTCTTGGGCAATTGGCTCGGGCTCGGGCTCGGGCTGGGATGCAACCTCAGTGACAGGCTTAAAGTCTGGTCCGGGAGTTGGGGAACCAGCACGGTCATCCTCAGGTTCATCTTCCGGTTCATCCAATTGCACAGACTCGGGCTTTAGAACAGGGTCAAATGAAGCAGCATTGCTGGTGCCGAAAGTAAAGCCCCCTGGCACGAAAGGCTGAGCTGTAGCGGAAAGACTCTTCTTGTGCTGCTTATGGAACGAAGGTTCATCGTCTCCAAATGGTCTAGCATTATTGAAGTCTTGGATTTCCGTCTCATTCTTGAACTCGAATGGTCTCCAATTAGCCTTGTCTTGGTCAGGGGAAGTCGCGGATGGGCTGGTAGTCGTCTTCGTATCATTCGACTCAGACTGTAACTTCCCGTCTGTGGATTCCGAGAGAACAGTAGATGCGAACGTAGTATCGCCGACAGGCGCGTTGTCGTCCTCGTCGGCCTTCGCATCATCAGCGAAACTTTCCTCTTCGACATCCCCCTTAGTGGAAGTAGCTGGACGCAATTGGGCCTGCGGAACAGGTTCTGGTTCCGGAGTGGGTTCAGCGAATAAGGGGACATCATCACCATCGGCACTATTCTCTCTGAACTTCTTCTTTGTCCGATTAGCATCCGTGACGCGACCATCCTGGTCCTCGATAGTAGTCGGAGCTGGGGCAGGAGAGCGTGGGCTAGACGGGCGCACTATAGGAATAGCCTTCGACTTCTTCGCAGGCTTAGCAAATTCCTGACTCTTCAGGTCGATGCTGCCGAAAATGCTACCTGGGCGGTTTTCAGCCCGCTCGCTACCAGAAGCTCCTCCACTAGTTACCGACGAGGCGAAGGATTTCATAGGCTGGAAAGCAGGCGCGTCGGGATTGAACTTCGGTCCAGATGCAGAGAAACTGAATTCACTCTTGCGGGGAGAGAATACTGGCGCCGCTGCATTGATCTTCAGCTTAGATGCTGATGATGTAGAAGGTACACTGAAATGGCTCGAAGTCGCAGACTGAGGATTAGGCGTAAAGGATGCAGCTTGGAATGGAGTTGGTTGGAAACTGTTCGGCTGCGTGTTGTTGCTGCCGAAGACGAACTGACCAGGAGTGAAGCTGCTTGTAGGGTTGAATTTGAACTCCGCCGCTCCTGCATTGAGCTTGGAAAGTGAAGGTTTGCTGGTATGGCTTCCACGACTAGCATGACTTTCACGGCGCGAAGACATCTTGCTTGCAGAAGCCGGCTCAACATCCGCCCAAGGATTGCTAACCGCTGAGAATGACCGCTGATGTAATTGGTTTACCAAGTCAAATGATTGGATCGGTGTGCCCAAATTGCTTGGATTCGTCTCGATCTCATACGAATTGTCGCCGTTCTGCAGATCAAGGTTCGTTGGCCGACGTTTCTGGAAACTGCCCTCATCAGTGCTGTCTCGCACCTCATCATCGAAATACGGTGTCTGAGAAAGCGAGTGGCCGCGGCTGTGAGGTTGCGGGTGATGGAGTTTCGGTCCTTCATCAGAATCATTCCCAAAGTTGCCAAAGTGCACAGAAGGCCCTCTGGTATGCGAAGCGGAGGTAGGTTCAACCTCCTCCAGGGACTTATTTCCTTCCATCTTCTCGTACTCATTATGCGGGCTATAATCTTCGTGTTCTAGCTGGGAGCGGAATTGTTCCTCCAAATGGTACTCAGCATCATCGATCTCCTTTTGAAGACTAGCGCTGGCGTTGTGGCGTATGAATTGACTGGGCTCCGGAGTCTTCGAAGGGCTCTTGTCCTCGTACGGGTTGCTCTGGGTCTCCTCTTCCACTTCACGTAGATCCTGCAGTCTGGGGGATGCTCTAGCTGAATCTTGTCTATGCAGGAACTGGTGAGGGAGAATTGGATACTGCAAAGACTGATGTCTTTGGTGGATGCCAACCGGCGGAGATATTCCATCACGCTGGAAGGGCGAATTTGGCGAAACCAGAGAGTTCAAGTTGAGAACAGAAGGCGAACCGCTTCGGCCAAGCTGCTGGTGTAACAGCATTTGTGGAGACCAGGCATGTGGTGAATGTTGCCCCGAGAAGTGGAAAGGGAGCTCACTTGGTGAGATAGATATCGATGCACGGGGGTTGAACTTGCCGGGTAATGGTGGTCCGTTGAAGGATGCCGGAGATGCAGTCGAAGGCACTGCTGGACTTTGCGTGGATGATCCAGATAGGAACGGAGGTTGGAAGGGGAATGGTTGTTGCCCATTACTAGTAGCTGAAGGAGTGGGTATAGGAGGTGAAAATGGCAGAGCTGGATATTGATTCGACGTCTGCCGGCTCATATTTGACGCAGCTGGAGAAATAGAGGGAGGAGGCGCAGGCTCGTCGTCGCCAAAAGAAACACCAAGCGCCCTAAGCTTGGCCTCATTCAACTCGTTGACGTAATTCTTCCATGCTATAAGAAGGTTAGCAGGCTTTTGGGGAAGGAAAGCTTAGAATATAACGCACCATTTAGATCCGGAAGAGTCACCTGATATTTATGTTGGGAACGTTCAGCTACCATATCACCCTCGTCCGGCCATTGACCCCTGCTCTGAGAATAATTCTCGAGAGGATCTAGAGGTGCGTGATGTCCTTCCAAGTCAAATCCGCGGACACTATAACCCAGCTGTTCCCAAGATCGAAACATCGCCTTAACTTCCGCTGCGCTTAGAGGAATTGGCGCTTTGCCAGATTGGCCTCGTTCTTCGTCCCATGGCAAGCAAACAAGGATATTCTTCCCTTTCCACGGGACCTTCTTCTTGGGTCGCGGCGTATGACCCGCGACTGGTTTGACCGGCTTCACAGGTGTAGCTGGGGGTTCGGTAGGCGCAACGGGAATTGACCCGTTCGAACTCGGTTGGTCACTCCTAGGAGTATCTGCCCTCTGTGCCGCCTCTGAGACAGATTCTACAGTATGGATGCTAGCAGCATCTTGGCCGCCCCTTTCCACATCAAGCGCGTCCATATTTTCTGGTTTGCTAGCGACACGTCGGTTAACAACAGCCTGTCTCAAGGTCTCGTTGCTAGAACGTTGTCTGGGGTGGCTCCGAGATGCCAAGCTGGAAGCCCGACTGGAAGCCCGAGATGCTAGGCTGGAAGCTCGAGATGGATGAAGATTACTAGTAGTAGCCCGCGGGGTCCTAGGATCGGTCTCCTCAAACCAGCCGGCTTCGTTACTCGCCACGGAGCTCCTCAATGAAGAGTGCTCACTATCGTCAGTTCCGTCGCTAAGCCAATGTCGGTGCTCCGAAGCAGGGTCGTCAGTAGTATGCTGGCGGATCCAATCTTCGGTAATGCCACGAAGGGGGCGCCGGACACGATTCACAAGGACAGCGGCGGTTCCAGATAGAGATGGCGAAGGATGGCCAGGCTCAGTTGTTGTGATCAGCGGGGCTGGACGGAGGAAGGGAGTATTGATCTCAAGCTGATGCAATGGAGATTCTTCCGAAGTCTCGCTACTGAAGCTCAGCCGGCGAAAGTGGCCACTGTCAGCTTGAGGGTACGGCGAACCCCAACTAGCAGTGACGTATTGTCTATCACTTTCGGAATTAGGATTGGAGGGAGGCGTCCGAAGAATTTCAGAGGCCCGGCCCGGTAGCTTTGGAGCAGGAAGCGGTGGTAGTACCGGGGATGTTTCGCCGTCGCCGACAGTCGAAGTACTCGAGACGGGAGACGACCTCGTCGAATGGCGAGATGGTGAGGCTCCAGTGCCGTCCTGTGCAGAGGCACGAGGAGGGGTCGACGGCTTTGATGAATACGTCTTTAGGGGGCTTTCACCAAGGTCAGTTTAGCACTGAAGTTCGTTGGCTTCAGGTTCAAGCAAGTTGCGAACGGTGTATTCCGGGGCAAGACATACCACGACGAGATCAGCGCAGACGAGACACGGATCGCCTGCTGCTAGATCTCTCTAATTATTACTCTCGCGTTATCGTGCGCCCTTGTCCGCTGGCCGACCACGCAAGGAATCGGGATCGGTCTCGGGCCAACAAAGGGGTAAAGCTGCGGTGGTGGACTGAGCGTGGGTATTGTCGCGACGCGTTCTGGGTCGAAAAAAACGAAGGCTCAC
This sequence comes from Hypoxylon sp. E7406B, assembly GCA_000931505.1. Lineage (NCBI taxonomy): Eukaryota > Fungi > Ascomycota > Sordariomycetes > Xylariales > Hypoxylaceae > Hypoxylon > Hypoxylon sp. E7406B. The sequence continues at coordinate 6,430 of JYCQ01000271.1, read as the reverse complement.
CGAGGCGATCGGGAAGAAAAGAGTGGAAAAGAGAAAATTAAAAGAATGGTACAAATACGCAACTCTCCATCGGCTTCGCTGTGCCTGTCGCTATCCGCCTTGAATCCAAGAAGGAGTGATTACAGGATGGACTGGACTCGAGTAGTAAAAGACGCGATGGAGAGCTTCCGACAGAGATGGCTGCAAGCTGGTGCCCCTTGGTTGCGAGAAAAACCCAAGTTGTCCAAAAAATTGTCCAGGATTGCTTGTTCATGGAAATTGCTATTACATCTAGTCTAGTGCTAAATTGGGCTTGATAGAAAATACATTTACCCGGCAGGTATTTAGGGGCGAATTGGGTTACGGCGGCCCGTGCGCTAGGTTACTTTCAACGGCCCTTAACAGTCCAAATTCGCGTGTGGGCTCGCATAGCGCTTCCCCTCGTCCATAATTTAAATGGGCCTTACCATCGCCTTGGATATCCACTCCTGCCACGCTTCTTCGCGCTCCACGTATCCTACCTGCCAATTGATACGTATGAGGAGCAGAATTCGCAGCCAAGGTTGGTAAAATTCCAGCGCACAGCATTTATTTCCTCTTTTTCCTCTTTCTTTCTTTTTATAGCACTTTTAGAATACGATGGCACGTCAATTATAGGTAGAGTATAGAAGGTTTAAACCTAATCGTTGTACGATTACGCAAGCCTGCCCTTACTTGTATGTGAAGTCCCTCTTCCCAATTCAGGTTGCTATAAATGCACTACGTCAAGTCCCCATTAGTGGAAGACACTTAACTCGATTATCTCAATCGGCTTGCGGTACGAGACACGCACATGTGCTGTGCCTACATGTTGATAATTCATCCTCTGCCCACTTTATACCCCAGAGATGGCAGAAAGAATGGAGCTGACTGTAGACACTGTTCCACTTATAAGGGATTTAAGCATGTGATAATTGCATCCAATGACAAGCGACGATGCGTGTTTTCAATGCTGTTAGCCTCTCGAGGTTCTATCAAAATCGTGGTAAAGACCATACTTACCAATTTATGGCCCCAGAATCTCCCTTTGGATATTCTTAAAATATAGATTATGGTAACGAGTGTTGGTAAAACGCGACTGTTGGCAAGGAGGCATCTATTTCCATCTCACCAGATCCTGGAAAATATAAGGTTCAAAATTCCCTTGAGTTTCTCGCTCGTAATTTGGTATGCTCGTCATTCGGACATGTCGACGTAATCCGGATCTGACCAGATAATTGAAGTATGGGGAAGTAAATATTCCAGGTAACAGTGGACCGGCTACACAACACGCAAGATACAAGTCGTAATGGTCATCCCTCTCCTTTCCTCTGCCCAAGGCTATTCAATTGGTTTTCTTCAATGTTAACAAAGCAATTATCATCATGATGAAGTTGCTGACAGTCTGGGAAAGGCAACTCTCTCATGCCCACCTCAGGCACAAATAACATATCCTCCTCCATCAATGAGTAACGACATCCTACAAGAGGCCCACGTCACAGCAGGAGAAAAATTATCTGGTAAATGCTTACAAAATTGGCAGGTCTTCCCGAGCTTCTCAACACGCACTCAGCTGAATATACCTAGCACAAAGCAAAGCTCCGGATATAGGCCAACAATCCATCACTTCCATGGTCCATATTATTCAGAACATAACAAATTGACTTGTGGCCTCTGTTGCTCAACGTATACGGCTCCCCTGGATTAACGGTATGTCCTATTGGCCTCCGAAAGGTTGTACTCGCCAATGCTACGGCCAGAAGTCCACCAACAGCGACAAGTGACCGCGCTTTGATATGAAACGCGCAGTTCATCAACACATTCTAGTGTCAGTGCTGTCGCCCCTTTTGAAAAGCGTTGGTCGGCAGTCGACACCAAAGAGAAGGACCGTTCCATTAGCCAACCAACGATAAATTTCGAAACCCCTAGGAGAGTGCAGCAGTTCGAAAGTATTTGATATCAGATTCAGAGCCGCAAGTACAGGAGATATTTGAGGTCAATCGCCTTCGAACGCTAAAGCCGGAATCCAATGGTTGCTAGCCACCAGTTTATATGGGAATTAGAGGGAAGACGACAAACCAGGGACGACCGCGTCATAAACAACTATATGGGCAGCCAGACCTATGGTCGTCAATATCGGTCTGGCCGAGCGTTGATACAACACGCGCATTCCCTGCAATGCCATTTAAATAGGAAGGGACAATTAACAAGCAAAAGGAAAGAGAAGCGAGACACAACTTTATCCAAAAATAGAGGAGACCGTCGAAACCCAAGACAAGACAATTTCAGAACACATCTATTTAACATTCCCCAGCCCTTCTCCAGACTAGGCGCGCGACAAACGGCTGGAGTAAGTTTTAAGGTTAAACGGCCCCCGGATTCCAGATGCGGGCGGGATCACCGGAACGTTCGTCGGGCCAGCGCCACGGCGTCATTGTCTAGACCGAACGATTCAAGCCACTTTGCACTTCGCTTCTACTGGAAGCTGTTGTGTAAGGCAAAACCTGCAATCCCCACACTGTCGAAGATTGCAGATTTTCAGGAGGATCTGTACCTACATGAAAGGGGCCAGAATATCGCAATCCGCAGGCTCTGACTAAGAGCGAGCGGCGCGACATCAGCGGGAATGTAAGGAATATACAGCCTGAGCCACTGAGGCGTCTCAATACCTGAACTACTGTAACGATCCCAATCCCACATGTTGCGAGAAGATGGCGGCGCAATGGATAGGAAAAGTCCTGACAACATTTTATTGCGGGCCGATGTTTCGAAACACCATCCCCGTGTTGCGAATAAAGTCGGTCACGGGTGTTTGGTGTGCGTCGTCATAGGGGAACACAATTGTCTCATAGCGAGCACAGTTGTTTGTTAGGGTGTTAGGGGGCCAAACCTGATTTTCATATTTGGGTCTTTCCAGCCTATGAAAGCCTCTGAATATTATTTTTGGTCTGACAGGTCAGACAGCATGCAACGTTGTTCGATCGACATCACCGGCGCTGTAGCTTGCCGCTTACTTGCTCGCTTTGCAGCGTTCTCCTGGTCTCTGCTTTGTGGCTGTGTGGCTGTCGGCTTCACTTTCGGGCAAGTCCCAAGACCTTCCCGCGCAGGCCCTGATGATCGTTAGTGGGCGAAACGGGGCTATGAGTATGAGGTACATATGTCAAGCGCATGTATACCCGCAACTAGTGTAGGTAAGTAAAGAGGAGTTACTCATGGTCACCTGCAGTTTTGAGGTAACCAAGCTACCGAGGAAGAGCGCTAGTAGAGGTATGTTTCTTCAACTCCTTCGCATATAGTGTCGAAAGCAAACTTCAAAACTTCAACAATAGTGCCCGCAAGGACAAAGGCAGGGCTCTATTTTTAGGCGGGAATTATGGAAGTACTTAGGTACTTGCGCATCAATAGCCGAATTCCGGCAGGCCCGGGCGATCATTCATATCTCTATCCGAGCAATAACATAAGACCGCGCCAATGAGAGGGTACATGTATCGATCGACTCTTATGAGCATATATCATGGAATACATCCATTATGCATGAATTATAATGGGTTCAAGATAGGATATGGGCAAGACCAGAAAAGAAGGTTAAATCAAGTTTGGTAGTGCGTTTTTGACAATGTGCAGATACCTTCGCAGTAGTGGCATGCAGGGCGCTGGTGGTGGTGTCCAGATACAGTCCCCATCACGGTACCTGGAACTGGGCAGATGCTGCAGGTGGTCAGTTGTCGAAGAGACTCAGGCAGTAGCCCCACCACCACCCCACTTGCTCCTTACCTTAGTTGATCGATGATTGGCTTTGATTAAAAATTATGCGCGAACCCTCGCACTGCGCAGCTTTGTGCAAATACGAAGTTAATGTAACCATACCCCTTCAGTTAATCTTCTCCTTCTACAGAATCCAGGCCTTCGTCAGATTCTTCACATCCTACTCCTAGTCATTCGTTTCTTTTCCTCATTCGATCACTCAACACCACATTACATCTCTCTTTCTTAATTATCATTGCACCTGTTTTTCTGGAGGTTGTCAACTCTGCCTCTGTACGCCCCTACGCTCTCTCAATCAAGCCCCTATTTACTGCGACGCCTTGATACACTTGGCAATCTCCTGTCGCGTGTGACCCGACAATTCTCCTGGGTTCATTAGACGGTGCTCGAGATTTTAAGATTAACCTTCCCGTCATCACCAGTCCACGTGTCACGAAACTACCATCACACTAGAGCCTCAACAGGAGGAGAGTTAACGGATAGAGCCATTTAATTGTCTACTATTCTCATTATCGACCCGTCCTACCATCGCCATAATCCATCATCAGTCACCATGCATTCGACAAGGCTTACCCACATACTAATGATGGCGCTCTCGGTGACCTCGGTCACCGGAGTAGCTTGGCTTGACAATGATCATTCTGGTGCTGTAGGTCAACTTGAAGCCAGACAACACGATCCTCTGTCGCTTGGTGATCTCGATCCTACTGGATCCGACACAGCAGCAGCAGCAACTCCATCGAGTACGGATGCACCTGCGTCATCAACCGACGAACCCGATTCATCGACTACACCCCCGAGCAGTTCCGATGAGCCTACCCCAACTCCTAGTTCATCAGACAACACAAGCCCGACACCAACGGACACCCCTTCTAGTACCAATGGTCCGTCTTCTACCGCCGGCCCTACAACCAGCCATAGTGTTAGCCCGACTCCCACCCCAACACAGTCGACCACCAACGGCGGCGGCGACGACAACAACACCAGCAGCACTGATGGTCCTGCCACGACAGTACCGCCTATCACTTCGACTTTCACGACTGTGTACACCACTACAGATGCTGCAGGACGTCCAGTTACCACCTCGTCGTCTAGCATTGTTGTGTCGACACCTACTTCTGCACCGGATGACCAAAACCAGAATACAGGCATGCCCCCGCAAACTAGAAGTACAATCATTGGTGTCTGTGTCGGTGTCGGTGGTGCTATTGTCCTCGCGGCTGCTGGTGTGTTGTTCTGGAGACTCCGTAGCAAGAAGAGGAGCCAGGAGGAGAACGAGGAGTTGGTCAGCTACGGTGACGGATTCGGTGGCCCCGGTACTGCCGAGAAGAGTGAGCCCAGCGGTAGCACCGCCACCCGAAGCCCGTTCCAAAGCACCCTCGAGAGCTACCACGCGCCCACGCAAACGAACGCGGCGTCCAACTTCTAAGCTCGGGTGTATGGGTTCTCTTCGCAACCATCTCGTCTCTTTCCCACCTACTTATTATGCGGCATTGCTTTTGACCGCCGGCGTCGGAGTTGGAAGGTATTCGCATGGCATCACACATCATGTTGTCACCCGAGTTCATAAGCCGGCATCATCCTAAGGAATAGAAAAATTTTCACAACCCGAGTTATCCCACTTACGAAACACGTATCTAGAAAAAGGCAACAATGGCGAAGGGCTGTTTGGTCCAACGAGACTAATTACGCGCGTCTGATTTGAGAGCGACGAGGAGAGAGATAGACTCGGCCCGAGCAAGGAAAGGAGAAAGGGCTCTACGACCTGGTCTGCATTGTAGTAGTGTACGCTGCCAGAGACTACGGAAAAGAGCAAGATGGTCAAGATCTTTGTATACAGCTTCATAATACCAGCTTCTTCGATTCTACTAAATCAAAGTATATACAAATTAAACCCATACCTACAAGTGCAAGCACCGCTGTGACATCATTCGTTCGAAGCTCTCAAGCTATAATGTGAACAAATGCTAAGCCAAGAATGAATATGATTGAATGATGAAATTAGAACGTTAAGAGCTGTTTAGCAGTTTTATGAGATTATGTATGGGCTTTAATGGGGTTAATATTTATATGTTAATTAATAATGCCGGTAATAAAGAATATCGATACCTTTATTAATGTTAATATATATATAAAATGTTTAAAATAATGTTTTTATGGTTATTTTTATTATTATTATTAATAATATTTATTTATTATATTTATTATTTTATATTATAATTTTATATTAAATTTTTTTTATTTTTTTTTAAGTTTTTTTTTATAATTTATTTAATAAATTTATTATTTAATTTAATATATTTTATTAAATATTATTTTCTTATTTTATTTTTTAAAATAATTTATTATTAATGTGATTTTAATATAATATATTTAAAATTTAATAATAATTTTTTAAATATATTTATTAATAATGTTAATTTAAAATAATTAATTAATATAATATTATGGATTTTTTAATGATTTAAAAAATTAAATTTATATATTAAATGTTTAATATATTCCTTAATAATAAAAAATCTTATATATTATTATTTAAATTTTTTATTTAATATAATTATTAATAAAATATTATATTTTTTATATAATTATAAAAATATATATTATTTTTAATAAAAAAATATAAGTTAATATTAAATATTATAATATTTTTTAAATATTATTAATG
>JYCQ01000268.1:0-90081 GCA_000931505.1 Hypoxylon sp. E7406B | reverse complement strand
AGCTCGTCACAACTTCTAGCGCCCCGCCCCCGCAACATAATAGCCTAAGTTTTACCAGCTCCTAGCTCCTGCCACAGCTCTTGCCACAGCTCCTGCCACAGCTCCTGCCACAGCTCCTGCCACAGCTGCCACAACTCTTGCCACAGCTCCTGCCACTGCTCCTGCCACAGCTCCTGCCACAGCTCCTACCACTGCTCCTGCCATAGCTCCTGCCACAGCTCTTGCCACAGTTGCCACAGCTGTTATAGCTCTTGCCACAGCTTTTGCCACACTTCCTTATCGCACCAATCAAATCTAATATTTCCTATTTTCGTATAATATTAGGTTAAAATTCCAAGATCGATAAAAGAAATCTCCCTAATAGGAAATTTTTGATAAGAATCCTTAATGGTGTATAATAACCTTCGTAAAACTCAGGTATACATAAATTGAATTGGCGCTTTAGCGGATTAAGTCACCTCGTCCGCTCTCGAACGTGCTTAATTGTCCCCTTCATCGACTAAGAGGCGTGAATTGGGACGTAAACTACCTGTACCTAGGCAAACAGCCATTCTCAGGTATAACCGATGATGAATCAAGGCCCCCTTTCGCCAGAGAGCTATTACAATCCCTTTGCGATGGCTTTGCATGTACAAGGGCTCGCATCTTCAGGAGAGCTCCCGTCCCACCCTCCCACTTCAATCTTAGCGCCCCCGGAAACATCCATAAGTCACGAATGAAAATGAGGGCTCGTTACTTTTTCCTACATTGATAACAATGTTGATTTAGACTTCCTCATACTTGCCGATGGCATTGGCCCGTGGCGATAGATATAGAGAGAAAATATATCATGACCTGGGCAAATGCCAAGGTAATCAGATTAACACGAAAACCACCTGAGAAAGAATACATTAAAGCCCGATGCGTTTTCATGTAAGAGGCGCCGATGGAGGTGCTGTCGCCTATCAGCCCGACTACTGGCAGATATTTGCTGCTTTCGTTCGAAGACGACCAACAAGCTTGTTGTCAAGACTCAGGGTTTGAAGAGACATGGTCCCAGTACGGTTTTGGGATAACCATGCAAGAACATACCTATGGGTTAGCCAACACGACGGCTGTGAGCCGTGAAACATCCGTATAATGTGAGCGAACGTATCGATGTGGTAGTTGTAGAGAGTACTACACCATGGATGTCTTTATTGCCTTGCTACTGCCAACCGCAAGTAGCTTAAAGGCATGGGGATTCTAGACGCGAGAGTACGCGATGTAAGGAGCGTAGCGGTGAGCAGAGAGCGTGGAATATAATCATCAGTTCAAACACAACGAAACAAGTAATGTACTGCTTTCATTAGTTGAAGCATTTAATTTTGTCGTCTTCACGAACTGCCATATTCCGAAATAAGGATCTATTTTGGCAAAGCAAGTCTTAGTTACAGCTTCTGGCCCCAGGCGCACGGCTGGTTCATATATTGCATAGCAAGGCGTTAGCACCCTCTCTGCCGAACGTAGAACACTCCTTTATGTAGTAGTCTTAATTACACGCCAACTCCTTTTTCCCTTTCAGAGGGTCCGTCCTGCTGATGCGCGCAAAGCAAACATGGTATCATATGCATATCGTTCGTAATCATCGTATGTAGAAAGATCGGGGATACTTTCCATCCTGTGTGCTCAAAAGTCATCGTAAAGGTCCAGCAACTCCACGGGGGGGATTGCTCCCGGGTGTATCTCGCCGCAATTGTCACACACAAGAGCGTCGTCGTCATCCCCAAAGAAGTCAAGCATCGTGGCTTCTTCCTCAACGTCATCCCACGGCAATCCGCTCATCCTGTCAAACAATTCCCACTTGACCTCATCACTATCAAGTCTCACCGGTACCTTCTTCCAGATCGTTCGACAGGAATGGTAAAAGGAGTACGGAGGCTCGCCTTCGTCCTTAGGCGCAGGAGGAAAGTCGACTCCGAAGAAATGTGCATGGACATCGTCGTGATGGTGATGGCCTGCCACTGTTCGCATCGCTCGGACAACTTTAGAGGAGTAGTTACATTCGATTGCGTCACAGCCAAGCGGACGTATGCCATTCTTGAGAGCAACCATAGTTGGGGCATGATCAATGAGGAGTCCTTCATCCTTCAGCAGGCCAGCTAATTCACCACTAGCTCGAAGACCGCTCTCGTCGCTTGGAAGGCCCGTCAGTATCACCTCATTCAGGGTGCATCCAAGCTGATGAGAAGCGAGTTCGTGTAGCTGGGCCGGCGGGCTATTGAACATGTCCTCGCCAAAATTAACGAAGTCTATGCGGAGCTTCTCGAGGGCTGGTAACAGCTTCGGGAGAGGAGTAAGGTCCTTGACAGAGATACCATTGTTAGGAAAGATACGTGAAGGATCAAAAGGGGGTAGCAAGGCTGCCAGAAAGTCAGCAAGCTGGTACCAGCCATAAGCGCGGAAACCACGGCGAGCCAGTGTATTCTCCTTGGGTCGCCTATGCACGGTCAAGGGGACGGCCTTCTTGAGGTCGGGGTGATGACGGCGGCTGATCTTGTGGATTCGTTCCTCGTCATCATAGAACTTCGCAATAATGCGAAAATTAACATCTTTGATGTTTCGTCGGTAGTCTAGAGAGACCTCGGCGAAATTGCGAAGCGCCTCCGGCGTGGTGAAGACAAAGGAGTTATTAGTCCATAGGAACTTGGTGCCTTCGGTATGGTAGGCTTTGCAGGTTGCTAGGAAGTGGATAGCGATCTGGCAAGACTTGGCCTTCTCTCGAACTAGCAAGTGTTCTGGCTTGGCTTTGCAGAGCGGGTCGACGATAGGATGTGGGCTGGTCAGGGCGAATGACAGGATCCTAAGCTGGATCTCAACCGGAATATGTGGGAGAGGTCTGCACTTGATCCTGCTAGAAGAACGGGTCACTCGTCCATTGGACATGTGAGCGGACTTAGAACGGCCTTGCCACGCGATGCCGTTCTCGCGGAGCAACCGCTTCAAGTTCAAGTTCTCATCCTCGAGGCGTCTTACCTTGGCGCGAAGGGGCTGGTTGTAGTAGATCTCGGCCTGGTCGGCCTGGTCACGGCATTCCCAAGCGATGCTCTATGGAGGCAAGTTAGTGAAACAGACATACAGTTGGGACATCAGCATATCGGAGGTCCATACCATATTGAATGGCGCAAGAGGATGCTGGCTTCCGTAGTGCTGACCATAACCAGATAAGCTTGAAATATTTTGGTATGCTTTTAGGCGAGTAGTGTGCGCAGAGATGCGCAGAGAAGCGCAGGTTCGGAGACGACACGGATTGTCCGTTGTGTATGAAGTGAGCGTACAGTGTATATGACGTACGGCACGGGTTGATTTGGGGGAGACGTTTGGGCAGGACAAAGAAAGGAACCTGACAAGTCAAACGAGGTGCGAATCTAAAACTTGGGCCTGGATCTGATCCGGGCCAAGGTGGTGAAGGTTCCGGGCTACTGTGGAATGGCGCTCCTCGTGGAATAAGGTCCGACTCTAGGGCATACCTTGATGGATTTGCCTTAGGAAGATCAAACAAGACGCGGATTACGAGAGAAGTGACCAACAGGGGATTGAACAAGTCATCGCGGAGTCAGGTGATAGGAGTCCAAGCCGATTGAGGGTCTGGGATTACCTAGGCTATCCGCGTCTGAGGTTGTGCAGTTGAAATAATTAGAGGTGATGGATGTCGATTGGACGTCCACCAACACGCTGAAAATCAGATGGAGCTAAGGCGGGTCCCGTCAGGKGAGGGATGAGCGCTGGACATTCAGTGTTCTGTGCATGTGTGTCGAGGCATTCACATGTACAAGTTAGGTACTCTACAAACACATCGGCGTTGTCAGCGCTGGATTGGTGGGCGTTCTCCGTCCGATTACCTCAGAAGAGGGGCAGCAAATGTATATGTACTTTTTATTGCCTCCTGAAGCTTTATTGGGAGGTGGCTGCTTCCTGTTCGATCAACACCACGTACAAACTGCAACAGGCGCCCAATGGCAGGACCTGGATTCTGCGTGGTACGTCCCAAGATCCTGCGCGTCGTGCCTGACCCCAGAATAGACTTGGACGTGCCCCCTGGTACCTACCTGCTCGATTCCGTGCAGATCGGGACTTTGGTTTCTAATTTAAGTTTGTTATACAATATACAATTTGGATTGGTGCAAATCACACCGAGGACTGCCGGATTCGGTAATAGCGACCTCAAAGCTCCTATCTGAGGTAACCCGGACAACCGGACAATCTCACCATTTGAAAGTTAACATTTAATGACATCGATGTTGTAAGATGCACATGTATAACCTAATGGATAGGTCAATGCATGATATAGGTACGTGATAACTCCAGGAAACACTACACATATATATAAAAATCGACTTCACGAGCTTCCATCTATCCACTCCTTACGGATGGGTATTGTGTTACCTTCTCGCTCTGGTCTCGTGCGGAGGTCGATTTACTGTGGCATAGAAACCTTCTATGCCATTGTCCCTGGATCTCGTATGATTGCAATGTTGATCTTGAATTCAATAGGATGCACGCCCATGCGAAAATTGTTATTTTACGATACGCCGGAATTAGAACGAAGACGCGCTTCGGATGTCATCGCCCACGTCTGCGGAGATCGTTCGCATAAATTCGATGAGCGAATCTGGGTTTGGCTTCATTATGGGATGTGACGCGTCTTCCCAAAGTTTCCGCTGCTCACGCACACCCTCAAATAGCGACCAGGCTCTCCCGGTCTGTTCGCAGAGTTAGCCATAATGCTGTATCTTGCTTAACTTATTACTTTAACCTAGATATAACTATTCATACAAAAGGAAGTAAGAGTGGTAGCACTAATAAACCCAATTATCGACCAGCATGTCTGTATTCTCCAATGGAGATACCAACAGCAAGCCTGCTGACCCCTACAGGGCCGCCAACGAGAGCGATCTTGTGAACGACAAGATCGAGACTCTAGACAAGTTTGCCATGTCATGCAAGTACGGAATGATGACCACACGAATCCTCGCACCGGAAGGCTTGTGTCCCGTTGCCTAGCGCTAGCTGCACAAATMCCCTCTCCAATTTACATTAACATCCACGTTAAGAAATTAGAGCCATCGACTAATTCTTCATTATAAACATTGGATCTTAGAAGACAGATAGATTGGAGAGCGATCCTCACGTTAACATGTCGTTCCTGCACAGCTCCGGCTAATGGGCTTCCATCTCAGGGATAACCTCAATCGAGACCGACCGTAGTATGATCAAGTACTACAAGCCAACTCCGAAGGAACGGGTGGGCAACTTGCGGGACGGAATTCACGATAGATCGGAGAATGGTCTTCGTATAGGTGTCATAAGGTTCATGATAACTTGAGCGGCCTACTCCATTAGCGACAAGACCTTCCTTGGTTTGCGGCGGAGGTAGCCAAGGGAACTGTAACGGGACAGCTAGCGAGCGCCAGCAAACTGTGTGAAACTAGCGAGAGTGAGGTCCAGTCGTGGAGAACGTCATGTTAAGTTGAGTGGAGACGGATGGATCAATGAATACCTACCTAGGTACCTACTTAAAGCCTGGATTCGTCGAATCACTCAAATTGGGTCGAGTTAAAAGAGAACCGTTTTTTCTTCATTGTTTGCCGTAATCCCTATTCCAGATTGTACTCCACACCTCCTTGTCAATGGCAAACTCGCGTGTGTAATCCCTCTCTAGTTCATGTGCTCTCTTGCCCAGCAACACCAAGCTATGTAGTGGCGGTCCTAGAGCCTCGTCGGCGTCGCAGAGCTGTTTCAAGGTCCCGGCAACGAACTTCTCCGTTTTGCCGCCGACCCTCGCGGCCCCGATGGCTAGACTGTCTGGTCCATAAACACCCTCTTTCTTCTCCTCTTCGATCTCGAGCATCTGTTGCGCACATTGGCCAACGGTCATGTATCTCGGGGGTTCATATMCCCTCCTGCCCCGAGCCATATTCTCTAAACTCTGCTCCTTGACTTTGATATCTAGAAGCACGAGAGTATGGAGCCCGATCTCTCGGTTTTCCTTGATGCGGTCGTAGAACGACGCCGGACGCCAGTTGTCCAGGAAGAATACCATAGACACGGTTTGGCCGAAGTTATACAACTGAAGTCCAGTAGCACCAATACCAGACATGATGGACGCATTGGGAACCGTCCGAACGGGAATCGAGAGCTCGCGCGCTCGAAGAACGAGATCGGTATGCGTGGTAGCTCTGGGCGCATATGTTAGTACGGCCATACCTTACATGCGTCTGTGAAAAGGCCTAGTTCTCTCTTGATCTCACCCAAAAGGATCTCCAACAACTAGAAACGCGACGTCCTCTGTTTGGGCATCACGGAGGATCTCATCGCTGTTCGATTCGACCATCTCTCGGTCGGCGACTACGATGGATCGGCCATAGTAATTCTCCTACTGCGCTATTAGCGTTAGCTGTATGAGAAAGGAATCATAATGCGACATGGGGACAAGCTCACCAACACGGACTGATCTACTAGAAGAATGCTGGTATAAGCCTCGAGATAGACGCGCGAAGCCTTTTTGACGATTTCAAGGCCTTTGACAGTGATGTCTGTCTCGTCCGAGAGACCCAGGCCTACGAGATAAAGCATGATGGTTTTAATTAGACCACTTGACTCGGGCCAGAGAAAACCGTTCGGTAGTTTGAGATGTTTGAATATGAATTTTGAAGCAAAGCGGGGTGAGTAGCTGATATATAGATAATACGCAGACTTGCATAAATGGCGGGGTAATCCAATAAGCATACCTTGAATGTGGACTTGTGGGGGTTTGCCAGGGTCTACCGAGTAATGTAGGTCGGTCTCTGATAATGTACCTATTGCCCCTGTCCTGTCCCTTAAATATTCTAAGCTTCCCGATCCAACATCATCGAGATCGCGTATTCGAGACAACGTCAACTTTACTACCTAGCCCGTGACTATCGAACCCGTCCCAAAGAAAAGAAGGCATTAGCTACGCTACGGACGTCATATTCGAGCTCAAAACACGCGCCTTACAATACCCCAAGATGTCCGACAAAAAGGGCTCGGCGTATGGCACGCCAGCATCAGACACGTCCTTCCGGCGGAACTACGACCTAGACGAGTATGCGCAGAAAGCTAAGGTGCGGGAGGCCGCCGAGAAGGAAGAAGCGAAGGCGCGGTACGAGGCAAAATTAGCGGGCAAGAAATACTACAAACCCATGACGGGCGACGAGACGCACACGACGGCACGACGCGAGATCATCGACCTCGAGGCCAATGTCGGCAAGACGCTGCTGGTGCCCGCGGGCGCTGGCCAGGGCAAGCGCGGCCGCAGCGCCGGTTTCTACTGCAGCGCATGCGATCTTACATTCAAGGACAACATGCAGTGGGTTGAGCACATCAACAGCATGCAACATCTGCGTAACGTCGGCGAGACAGGCGAGGTCAAGAAGGCGACAGCAGAGGACGTGCACCGACGCATTGTCGAGGTGTGGGAACGACTACAGGAGCAGAAGAAGGCGAGCACAACGACATTGAAGGAACGTCTGGAGCTACGCGAGGAGGAGGCGGCTAAGGAAAGAGAGGCAAGGAGGCTCAAGAGGCAAGAGGAACTCGCTAAGAAGAAGGCCGAGAAGGAAGCTGCTGAGAAGATCAAAGTTGAGTATGGTGACGATGTCCGGATCGAGGGCGAGCACGATGATGATGATATGATGGCCGCAATGGGAATAACGGGGTTTGGCACATCAAAGAAGAAATAACAAGCTGGATTTCAAGATGTAATAAACTCAAGATATCATTGCATTCGAAAGTCGGGATACTAAACCCTTGGGATATGGCGTTTCGGGTGCATCAATTCTGGCGTTTGGGCGGTTAGTGGCTGGGTTTGTCTGGATACCCGTAGGTAGTGGCATGATATGATTTCAATGTCAGTTTGCCATGGGCGCTTCTTATTGCCACATAATACCTGTCTGTATGTGGAAGGCAATGATTTCCACTGGTGATCACCCCCGATCGCTCCATTGAATTTGAATAGTAAAACAATAACATTGTCGAAAGGAATGGACGCTTAAACTAAGCAACTTCAACTTTTTGGAAGACTGTCTGCACCTACCCGCTCCTGCAAAAGTCAATTGGACCCAACATTGAACCTGGGAACTCTGTTGTACTCCCACACATGCACCTAAAAGCATTTTGGTTATGGATCTTGATTTTAATCGTCTGAATTCTGCACCTCGCAGAGACTTCGCATCCTGTACCTGCCTACATGTATGTATTTCGTTAGTGGGCAAGGTGATTAACGTATGTACATGTAGGTATGTACAATGGATAAGCCCCAGTTCATTAGTGTACCTAAGGTACCCCTGTATAGTGTACATATGTATGTACGCGCACCTTCTTATACGTATGTAGATCATATGTACATGTAGTAAGTACATATCACCTACCTTGTGGACATACCTACCCCACCGTCGCTTGCGAACCTGCCCGCAACGGATTCGACAAGGTCCAATCCATCCATCCTACCTTCTGTGCCACTCTAATCGCTGAACCATAACTACGACCTCCTAGTAACGTTGGACTTAGATCTCATAGTCGTACCCTACGGTCAACTTCGTAACGATCCTCTCAGAGCGGGAATTGGTCGTCCATAGCATACATTACGTTATTCCTTTGGGCATCGTTAATTTTCCGTCGCACAGCTTCTTCACTCCCCACTACGCACAAGAACCGTACCACAGACCGCTGCCGCCATGTCCGTGCCGACCGCCGCATCATCGTCATCGCAAACCTCGGGGGCCGCCCGGCTCCTACAGCGGCAACTCAAAGAAATGCACACATCGCCGGACTTATCGGGTATCTCAGTAGGACTAGCAAAGGAAAGTAACGTATTCGAGTGGGAAGTCATCCTCATGATTAATGACGAGTGCAAATACTACGGCGGTATGATCTCATCTTGTCTACCTACTCTCTCCTCTCCCTGGCTAACTGCCTACGTGTCCTGCCACACTGTCTACGGCGCCATCTGCGCGGCGCAAGCGATTGGCTCTTAGATTTGACTCGGCTAACACATGACAAAACCTAGGTGCTTATTTCCGAGCGATTATGACTTTCCCGCCCGAATACCCTCATCTGCCTCCCAAGATCGTGTTCCAGAACCCTGTCCCATTCCACCCTAATATCTACCCGAACGGCGAGCTTTGCATATCAATTTTACACCCACCGGAGGAGGATAAGTATGGCTACGAGAGCGCCGCTGAGAGGTGGAGCCCTGTCCAAACACCCGAGACCATACTCCTAAGCGTCCTCAGTCTCTTCAACGAACCAAATGACGAAAGCCCCGCTAATTTGGATGCCGCTAAATTGCTGCGTGCTGAGCGGGAAGGTGGTCCGAAAGAGTTTCGAAAAAGAGTGAGGAAGTGTGTCAGAGAGAGTCTGGGTGAGGATTGATTAGGAGCGTATTTCAGCGAACGGAACTTTTTAACCACATACCAGCGTTTGGAGTATTACAAGATGATAGTTAGGAAGCATTTTTCGTGGTTACTCCTGTAAGTCGAGAGAACTCCTCATCGGATGTTAGCGTGCTTCGAGCTCAAAAGAAGGTTTCCAGGAGCTAAGAAGTCAGTCCAACTTGACGGGTCCAATTCGTAGAAAGTATAACTGCCGCTGTTCAGTCGATGACTCCTAGAACACGGCCCAGAACTCGATCCCATTCCTCGTCCCACCGTAGATCGCTTTCTTTATTGGCCCCTTCACGTAGAGTCTGCAGCTCAGCTGATCCCTCCTCACTAAATAATCGTTCCAAGATGGCAGCTAGCTTATCTGCTGTCTCAAAGCCACATCCATTTACCCCTTCCTTGACTAGCTCACTGAAGCTCTCGTACCCCGAGTAAGCAGCAACTGGCAATCCCGACCCGAACATGTCTACAACTTTCATAGGGAGATCCACACCTGAGCTTGACATGTGAAGACATATCCCCAGGTCTGCACAACGTAGAAGTTTAGCATAGTCCTCCATTGTCAGCCATGCAGTCAGTATGCGGATGTTAGGCAGTTTCCCTGCTCTCTGGAGGTTCTGGATTTTCTCCTCGTAAACCGCTTTTTGGGGTCCACGGCCTGTGATGATCGCAATGATTGGATGGTCAGCTTTACCTTTCGCGTACCTGACTAGCGCATCGAGCAAGAGCGAGAAATCCTCATCGGGTGTCCAGGAGGTGCTGCTCACTATGAGCCTGGTTTGGCCTGCTACTATGTTTGAAGCCAGGTCTCTAGTTTCAGACAAATTTTCGAGGAAGTCCCTGCGGTCTCGAGACGACTTCAGAGGTTGGAAGATGGAGGCCGGTCGATCATGAAGGGTAAGTATTGGCGCAGTGACGTTATAAGGCGTTCGTTCCAGTTGCCGCTTCATTGCGTGAGTAACCGTGACGTTGGCCGTTGGAGCCGCTTGTCCCAATGCACACTCGTATGCTTTCGAGATTCTAACAAAGGGGTGGTTGTGCCCCTTGGTTCCGGCGAGGATCGTCCAGCCATAGTTGTGCCAATCGATCATCAGATGGGTATTGCGCAAGACGGACATTAAAAGGGCGATAGCTAGAGTCGGGATAGAAGGAGGATTCTGCAATATAGGTCAATGATGGCTTATTAAGATCCAAGATAGTAGATATGTTATACTTGAACTAGGAGCCATCTTGCAGGGGGTGTCTGGTAGCCCATGACTCGAATGAGAGTCCAAATCTGCCACAGCACTTTCAATGGCCCGGCAATAATAAAAGGAATAGATCTAGATTTCAATAAACTAGGTGGAGGAGCTAACGGACAGATCTTGATCCGAGAGTTTCCCAGAATATCTGGGTGAGGAGGTGACTCTGTACGACAGGTGAGCAACGTCTTATGGTTAGACTCGAAGAGGGAATCAAAATMCCATGATAGCCAATAAGATCAMCCCTCCCGCCGTGTCTAGCAACACTCAATGCATGGTACTGCATACGTGGGCTACGTCCGATATCCCCGAGGACTAGGACCTGGACAGAGACGGACTCATGAGATGCAGGAGAATGCTTGACATAACGTGAAGGGAGCATTGTCACGACCAGCACAAGGCCGAGTAATGAACCTATCACTGTGAATGCTAGGACGATGGCAAGATAGGCCATGTCGGAATAGTAAGATGTTTGTTCTTTTTGGTATTGCGTCAGTGGGCGTTGCAATGATATCGGGGTGTGAAGCTTACTAAGTGAATATAATGACCAGCTTGTCGTGCGTCCTCGGATGCTCTATTGACAACTTGAGCCTGCGTCGACAAACGACATTTGTAGAGCACATGACACTTCAGGACAGTATGGATGTGAATAATGATTTATGTAATAGCAACTGCAACTACTAAGCAGAGATTGGCAACATTGAAGTCAATGGTGTTGAGGTAAGGTTCACTGCCAAGTGTACCAGGACCATTCAAGCCTCGCTTGACATTATGTAACGGCGATCTGTTGTTTATTCCTTGTTTGAMAAGCCAATAGCCAATCAGGACGTCACGCCGGCTCGACTTGCATCTTCCCCACACAGCGCAGTTTTTACCTTCGGTACCTACATCGGATAGGGAGTTAATCTAGCCACTAGCGCCCCGTCGTAGCTCATACCTACTGCGTACCTAGGTAGTATTGCCCGTGTCAGGCCTATCAAGCCCTATCAAGCCTAGTAATCTTACTGTACGGTACCTACAACTAAGGGGGGGTACTAGTAATGTGGAGGATCCGCTGCAGGCTGCATCATAGATTGGATCCCCAACTTGCACTAGATCGGAAAGAGAAAAGATTTAGGTACCGCATTCAGGGACCGGGGGGCAGGTTGGCCTTCCTCCTTGTCAACGCCGCCGCTCGTTTTTCTCCTCCGTTCTCTTATCAACAAGATGCCCCCATTGCTTGATTTCTTTGGATTGCGTTCCGCCGCTGCCTATTAAGATTGCGTTGTTTGTCGTCTATTATCCTCCAACTAGATGTCTAAATTAATTACTTAACTAAATAACTGAATCTAATCGTTTCCGACGCGTACCAACACGAACAAACCCCTGCCTCATCCGGCCAACAGCCAGATATATCGATTCGTCATCGACAAGGCAATTCAGCCGACTCAACTGTCTAGAAATTGCTAATTGGCAACACTACACTTATTTGACATAATCCCGTTCCTATGCGATAGAACCGAGAGAGAGGAGTCTCAGGGGCTCTGAATATCGTCGTTGCCGGCTAGACATATAGATCAACTAGAATATCGAACGCCATTATGGCATCCTCGTATGCTCTCCCACAACCTCCTTTACCGCATAACCACGGCCATTCGCACTCTCATTCGCATTCACACTCTCACTCCCACTCGCCCCCATCTTTTGGCCACTCGAGGTCAACCCGATCCCTACAGGCCTATACCCAGGATCAAAGGGCTGATGTCGGCCATGACCATGACCACGACCACGACCACGACCACGATCACGATCACCACCATGCCGACCATGATCCACAGGCGCAGGCCCGACATAACCTGACAC
This sequence comes from Hypoxylon sp. E7406B, assembly GCA_000931505.1. NCBI lineage: Eukaryota > Fungi > Ascomycota > Sordariomycetes > Xylariales > Hypoxylaceae > Hypoxylon > Hypoxylon sp. E7406B. The sequence continues at coordinate 77,576 of JYCQ01000268.1, read as the reverse complement.
AATACCGGGCAAACTCGTTTATACCTCTACAACGACGAGAGAACCGGCCATCGCCCCTAAGAAAGAACACAGAGGACCTGCCTAGTCCGCAAAAAAATGATATGGTAGACGCGCCGAAGATCCCAGACTATAAACCTCCTACTGCCACTGTTTTACATGATCACAGCCATGGCAGCGACGGCCATCATGCTCACGGAGCGTCTTACTCGAAATTCACAGCCTTGCTACTTCCATACACATCGAGATGGCCACTAATCCATGCTATCATGACAGAGAAGGACTCGCGCCGTATCTTCTATTTTATGGGGTATGGCTCATTCTAATTGCTACCTATATTACAGAAAAGCATCGCTGATGATTTATCTCAGAGTTAATTTCTCATTTATGGCTGTCCAAGCCGTTTACGGTTACCTTACCGACTCCCTCGGACTCCTTAGCGATAGTATACACATGTTCTTTGACTGCGTGGCTTTAGCAGTGGGCCTTTTCGCATCTGTCATGAGTAAATGGCCACCAAGCGAGAGATTTCCCTATGGCTTCGGGAAGATTGAGACACTGAGCGGGTTTGCGAATGGTGTCTTCCTGATGTACGTTTCGATTCCGTGTACCCGAGATAGCTAGCTAATGATTTTCATAGTCTCATCAGCCTTGAAATCATGTTCGAAGGGTTCGAGAGATTATTGGAGGGGCGAGAAACTAAGAGGCTTCGAGAACTCTTCATCGTAAGTACGCTAGGATTGGTTGTAAACCTGTTGGGTATCTTCGCTTTCGGCTCTCATGGTCACCATCACGGCCACAGCCACGGCCACGACCACTCGCACAGCCATGGGCATTCTCACGACCATAGCCACGGCCAGGGTCATGGTAAAGACCATGATGGCCACGAATGTAGTTCACACGAACATGAGCACGACCACGACCACGACCACGGACACGGTCATGGTCATAGTCATGGGCATGCTCATTCTCATCATGACCACGATAACGAGAACATGCACGGAATCTACTTGCATATCCTCGCAGACACGCTCGGAAGTGCATCGGTAATCATCTCGACGGTCTTAACTTATCTTATTCCCTGGTCTGGTTGGGACCCATTAGCGTCCTTTTTAATTGCCTACCTAATTCTCATTACTGCAACGCCCCTGGTCAAGTCATCGGCTCAACGCCTGTTGCTAACAATTCCGGCGGACACGGAGTATAATCTTCGCAATACGCTCTCCGAAATCACAAACCAGCGGGGTGTTGCCTCATATTCAGTACCTAAGTTCTGGGTAGATGACAGCGCTGGTAGCGAGTCAGGGGTCAGACTCTTGGGGGTGATGCACGTGGCAGCGATTCGGGGTGCCGATTTGGAGGAGGTTCGCGATAGGGTTCAGAACTACCTAGCTAAACATGGGCTAGAACTCACGATTCAAATGGAGAGAGAAGGCGACACGACATGTTGGTGTGGGATGGGTCGGCTTGGTGGCGTCACGGGTAAGAGCCTAGGCGGGTATTAAGATGGGAAGGGAGTAATGGTTAATGTGATGAGCTGTCTGCGTTGGACGGACCATGTACTCGATGTGATGGAAGATTATTGTGGGGGAAAAAACTCCTTATACCAAGAATCATTGAGCTCTGACGCCGTTCGACGATCAACAATGTTTTAGTTGGACATCGTACGTATTGATTGGAGTATAGGTCGATGGGAGTATCGACGGTGAAGACGGAATAGAGGAAGACGAGAAAACGACTATACCCATGATATTCCTATCTTGACGTTGTGTATATACATTCCGGATAGAGAGCGTCGCAGACCACGTGAAGCGAAAAGCCAAAAAAGAAAAAAAAGAAAAGAAAAAAGAAACTGTTTTGTTCATATCTTGAACATTCTATCTCCGACGGGATTTTGGCATATGATAATGACGTAAATATCGCACAGGTAAGCAAAAAGTAGTAGGTACCTCTCAACCAAGCGCAACGGCTTGCGCCGGCACCTTAGGTAATCTGGCGGGCCGAGCTAGTACATGTTCCCAGCTTGAAGTCCAACAACAGTATAATTTCAGGAAGGGTGTTATTCCTTTATTACGAAGATACTGTAGTGGTTCTTCCATAATAGGTGTTCTAGTCAACATGGATATATTAGTTACATGTATTTCGTCAACCCCGGAGCTGCCGAGTTGTCACTTCACAAGGAGCGGTCGTGTACCAAATGCTGTACTTTATATACATGCGCGTCTACATGTAATATAGAGGTTACGTAAGGGGGGACCTTCAATGTTCCGTTGAGCCGGGTCGGCCGAGGTACAATCTACCCCCGGCTTAAACATCCAACATTGACAAGCGCAATCAATGACTGGATGTAAGATACACGTATGAGCCGTTACAAACTGAAATGAATATAGTAACAAATGGACTATATTTCAACAGCATTAAGATGGCCTTTTGGCGAGGGAAAGAGAAAGTGAAATGCATGCCACTTAAGGTGAGACGGCTTTTATCAGATTAGATCTTATGTACATGTAGATGATGTACGTAGATACATGATGCGCTTCAGGGTCAGGGTACAGAGAGTGGGTACAGCGCTGTACCGGTACTTTCAACTTCTGAACTGTGGTCCCCTTTTAGTCTGCCGAGGCTTGAACTCCCTCTGACGTTGTTCGGCTTTCGATTGCCGAGACATTGGACGAACACAACGACTTCTTGCTTCTGTCCGATAAAGTTAATTTGCCTCGAGTCGCCGCCGTCTTTTTGTCACGTTTCGGACTTCCGTCGTGTTTGCGAGCAACTTGGGCGAAAGAGCCGGAGGTCGACCAATTTTAGGTGTAATCGGCACAACTCAGCGATCGGAGTCTGGCATTGTGCAGGAATTCGCGCAAAGGGACCTCTGAGTCTCTCGATATCCTCAACACCTAGAGTGTCCTAGGTCGAGTTTCCGTTTTCGCGGCCCTCGCTAGCCTGTTGTCTTGGACGCGAGAAACCCGGCAGCCTAACCTCCTGGACGAGGCGCCACGACCATGGCTTCAAACGAAAAGCGTAGCGGCATCAACGAGAAGCTACACCATTCGCTACCAGGCCCTGTCGCAGATCACCTCCCACACATTCCCGAGAATAAAGATGAATTGAAGGCCGAATTGAAAGCTGAAGCCAAGGCCGCAGCCTCTAGTTTCTCCTCGCAGCTGCGATCTTTCGCCGCGGGTGGATTTGGTGGCGTCTGTGCCGTTATCGTCGGACATCCGTTTGATTTGGTCAAGGTGCGCCTGCAGACCGCCGACAGGGGCGTGTACTCTTCTGCCATCGATGTTGTGCGGAAGAGCGTCGCGAGAGACGGGTTGGGGAGGGGTCTCTATGCCGGTGTTAGCGCACCCTTAGTAGGTGTTACGCCTATGTGTACGTCGTCTCTGGCTCTTCTCTCTTTTCCGGTCCCGGCCACAACCACGAGTAAGGTGAGACTAACCGCCAGATCTTCACAGTCGCCGTATCCTTCTGGGGCTACGACCTTGGCAAACAACTCGTAACTACCTTCTCGCCGCCTAGCCCCACGGGCGCCCTGTCCATTGGCCAGATCAGCGCTGCCGGTTTCTTCAGTGCCATCCCTATGACGGCCATTACGGCGCCCTTCGAGCGCGTCAAGGTCATCCTGCAGGTCCAGGGCCAGCGCCTCAAACCTGGCGAGGAGCCCAAGTACAAAGGCGGTCTCGACGTCGTACGCCAGCTCTACCGCGAAGGCGGCGTGCGCTCCGTATTCCGTGGCAGCGCTGCAACGCTTGCACGAGACGGCCCTGGGTCGGCTGCTTACTTCGCCGCGTATGAGTACATAAAAAGGCGTCTCACACCCCTAGACCCGCAGACGGGAAAGCCGAAGGGGGAGCTGAGTCTACTAGCTATCACGGCAGCTGGCGGTGCGGCTGGTGTCGCCATGTGGATCCCCGTGTTCCCTGTCGATACTGTCAAGAGCCGGCTGCAGACTGCCGAGGGTAACGTGAGCATCGGCAGCGTGATTAGAGAACTATACGGCAAGGGAGGCGTCAAAGCATTCTTCCCAGGCTTCGGGCCTGCGCTCGCAAGAGCGGTGCCGGCCAACGCCGCGACATTCTTGGGCGTGGAGTTGGCTCACCAGGCCATGAAGAAGGTGTTTGGCTGAGCAGCGGAAGTGAATGAATTATGAGTGACGAATAGTTAAGTTATGCCCTGTGCGCGGTAGCTACTCGGTCTGATTAGGAGCGGGATGTGGCCAAGCTGCGCAGCTCTTGGTGGGGTAACTGAAGAGGATCGACAACAAGTCCTCTGAGACTGAGTGAAACACTTGCCATGGCCCTAGATGAAGGAAGCGTAGGAGTGAAAAAGAGGAAGGAGATTCTATCATAGGTAGATAATGGGTCCGAGCTTGAGAGTGCGGGTGGGATTGCATATCCAGGGCGTTTATGGAGGTGCAGCGTTTATCTATTCGACGTTGCCGGTCTAGACACCTTGCCCCTGCGGCACCAAATAGAACTGCAATTTATTTTCCATAATATTTCTTGGAAGTCTTGTGAAGTACACTGACAGGCAGATGATTACCCGAGTGGGCAACCAAGAGAACCTATATGCTTACACTCTCCTCTCGCCTGTTTCTACCTGACCGGTCCGTTAAATGTCGTACCAGGCCTCAACCCCGCTCTGCTGTTCTTCGTGTCGAGGTAATGGGCGCTTACTTACATACGCCACGCAGCCCGACCGGTGTCAGAGACGTGCTATAGCTGGTCATGCTGTGTAATGACGCGGCGCACGCATGAGGTAGAGTAACCGCAGAGAGTCGTATGCAGGTCGAAAACCMCCCGGGATCTATCGTCGGGKTTACCGACTCACCTTGGATTATCATTTCCTAGCATCCCTCCGAAGGGCCTCACCCATACTATTTTTTTTTCATTTTATAGCAAGCAAACCCATACGAAGTGAAGGGTTCACGCATCGTGAAGGGAACAATAAACACCAATCTCCCCGGCTGCTCATACACGAATCTTAGTCTTTGGCTAGGGCCAAAAAATCTATTTCACATTCTATTCTGGGGATTGGGAAACCATGCTGACCTTTAACAAATTAAACCAAAGACAGTCATCACTCAAAGCAACGTTGGGTGGCATTCATTCATTCATTAACGAACAATGGCTAGCCAATTGCCAAACCTAGCCTATGGAATATCATTGCAATTTGAACTCCAGCCCTAGGATCCATTTCCTCCCCCGGGGGCATGCAAATATCGACTGGCCAAGAGGTATCTTCTCAAAAAGGGAAAAACAACAACGATGAAATGGAAATACAGGGGCTATCCATCGAAGGGGAAATCTGGAGAAGCCGGACTCCTTTTGACGACTGCCATGGTATCAACATCCTATATACTTCTGGTTAAGGAAAAAAAATGGCTAGAAGATTTGCTGATGTGGGTGATATTTTTGGTGGGTTCACTGCAGCTATCACCTCGGCGCGGTCGGTTTGTGGAAGTATGCTTCATTCCAGAAAGTGCATATTTATGCAGATGTCTTGCAATTTAATGGGGATTGTTGGTATTCATCATACGTGCGCGCTTATCGCTCATTGACGGTCCACCGTCGTTTCGTCGAGCTGAAATCCCGGATCCTCTCGGCCTCTCCTGGAGGCCGTGGAGCACCCCAGAGGCCCCCGTTGCTTGTGCCAGCCCAGAGGCGTGGAACAGCATCCTCGTCGAACTTGTCCCGTTCTTCGCCATGTGAAGATTGCGAGCCTGACTTGAAGACAGCCCCTTTTGTCGATTCCGAGGCCTCGATATTGTTAGAACTAGGCTCGTTGGATTGGGTCTTCGGGGAGGCCTCGCCGTTCTTCTTCGTCTCTCCTTCATAGCCAAGGTTTAATAACGATGGCGTCTCCGCATGCTTCTCTACCGCCTCATCAGCTTGGTTTCGTGGCGCCCATAGACCGCTTGAACCTGCGCGAATCGGAGAGGTCGATTGGAAGCTGGAAACACCACTACCAACCGTTATCCCCCCGGTACCCGCATTGTTGGGTAATGGTGTCCGAAAGGAGGACCCCAGCACCGGTGACCCCCTTCGCATGCTGCCAAGCGAGGCATTTGCCGAGTTGCTACGACTCCCTGGCGTTGAGCCTCCGTACAATGAAGCAGCAAAATTGACATCTTTCAACGCGGAAGAAAATCCGTTATTGAACCGACCACGTGGGTGGCGGCTGGCAGATGAAGAGGAACGGCTGATTGAAGGCGGAGTGATCGCGGAATGAAGGTGTTCTGTGTTAGCAAATAGCTTCAGCTCGAATATTTCCGACATCGAAACTCTCGGGGTTAATAGGGGTTGTTCAAGGGAAGAAGCAAGCCCCTGAAATACGCTGATGTCGAGACCGTTGTCGAATTCTGGTTTTCGTTCCGCCATTGTGATAGATGACATTCCGACGTCGATGAGGACTGGCTGCTGTGTGATGGCACCAATGAGAGCATTGCAGCCAGCGCCATGCGAGACGAGGACAACGACATTTTCTATCTCAACATCTTGATCATCATCGATGGACAGACCGCCGTGACTACTCTCCTTTTGCGAAGACGTGGCAGATTTTAAACTCGAAACTGTTTTGGTTACCATCTCTCCGGGATTCTCCGTGGTGCTATACCATTCGACTAGCCTCCTGAACCCTTTCCTGAATCTCTGATGCATTGCTGCCCACTCTTCGGGCAAGACTCCGCCGTCTCCCCATCCAAATTCGTCCCTACTCGAGTCCCATTGATAGTCAATATCGACACAAGCATCGCGGGCATGTGCAACATAGCCCTTTGGTATAGGTTCGGAGGTTGAAAGCGCATAAGAAGGGACTGGAGCTACGTATCCCGAATTCGGAGAGTCTGGGGAGGATATCTTATGTGCTGCCCTTGGATCCAAGTTCCCAACCGAATCACTCCTAATTCTCGGTAGACCACCTCTCAAGGCAGAAAGACTATCCAGACCAGAAGAGGCATTAGACTCAGGGGCCACTGAAGAAGCTAGAGGGCTCCCACGGCCAGGAGAAGCACTCCATAGTTGAGTCGAGGTATTTGGAATATGTCGATTGTGGAAGTGAGGATATTCATTGTAGTTTTCTCGTCGTAGCAGCTCAGCTTTCGCAGTCATTAGCATCAGACTCGACCTGGGAGGCGGCGTAATGTGTTCGAAGTAATCGGGAGACAGCCATTCTCCGAGGAACGCATCTAGTCGCAAAACACACTTCTCGGCCGAACTCGAGGGCGACCCCGGAGTGCTTCGCGGAGATGGTGATCTTTCGGTGGTGGGAGCAGGTATAGGGGTACTCGAAGCGAGACCAGCAGCTATAGCAACGGACGTTTGGGTACACCGAAGAAAGGGCGAGCTATGTATGATGACTTTGTAGCGACGCTTCTTCTGCTTGGTAGGCATGGGGTGGGATTCATGACTGGCGGCAGCGATCTCGTCGTCTTCCTCCCTCTCTTGCAGTATCGCAGCGATCCTTGCTCCAACGGTCTTGGATTGCATCCATCCTCCATACGTCAGAGGGGGGTCATAAGGGGTGGGCGAGGAGAGGTGCCATTGCTTGTCTGCAGCGTCGAGGCGTTTCCCGTGCCTAGATTCAAGGTCCCACAGGTTAGTTTCGAGCTGAGGGCTTGAAGGAACTAAGTTCTGCAGGGTACAAACCTAACTATGAATATGTAAGCAGGAGGTCGCCCCATCGCATCTACCTGGAGCTCGACCTGACTTGCTCCTGAAGGGGGATGAGCTGTTTCTTGCTTCTTGCTCCTTGCTGGATGGAATGCGAAGCCGAGAACGGAAATCGTCTGTATTTAAGAGAGTGGCACAAGGTGCTTTGTCAACAACCACCATATGTCAGGTACCTAGCTAGGCAGCTTTTAGCCAAACGCATGTGATTTTATGAGACGAGTCTTGGGTAGCTATGCCAAAGGCGTCAGCTTGGGTTACGCAAGTCTCGGTAATTGATGACAATGTCCTAGACGAGATGCGGATTTGGAACTAAAACATTTTCTCTGCTGTGTGACGTCGGTCTGGTTTATTTCTCAGCTGTCGCAAGGAGGTGAGATGAAGAATGCGGAGTGCAGGCAGCTTGGCGAGGATACAGTGTTGAGGGAAAATAAATACAAGTAGAGAGTAGGTACAGATTCAATTTAGGGTAGGTATTTGCGGTGCTCGCGCATCTCCAATAGAGTTTACAGCTGCCGCAATGAATGCAAGGGCGGAGACGGCGCATGACGATGAGGCGGGGCACGCTAGTGAGTGTACCTAATTCATGTCACTACAGACTTTAGGTACATAACATCCATAACTCTGTAGTACAAATAATCCAACCTCCAGCTGTGCCTGTAATTGATGGAAGTAACTACATGTACGGTTAGCTGCCTTCACTGCGACGTTACTGAGGTATGTATGTGTAGGTGTAACTGCAGGTGTGTCAATCTTCTCTCTGGCGCGACCCAAATCTTCAAATTGGGGAACAACTAAATTCTGGCAAGGGTCCTGAAAGGCTGGATTCCAGCATCCATGATGCATTAGGACCCCATGTGGAGGTCTGCCTTAGGGCGATTGGATACCTAAAGTCACCTAGTCCCTGCAATTCCCAATGCTGCTAGGTAGCCCGGGCCGATGACGCTACAATGCTTGAGTGCAGCCAGTGGGTAGTCGGAGATAATAACTCACCGATCTTATGCACTAAATCATGCAAATTGTACCTAACCTGCCCACACTTGCTAGTACCTAGGTACCTTCTAGTGTGGACTTCGGTGGGTAGGAGGTACCTGATACCCTGTAAGAGACAATCGACCCTTGTCAGGTAGTCTCGACGCCATGACAAATCAATAAGGTTCTCAGCTCAATAATTCATTCAATCATCAAACATGTGTCCTCCCAATACATCGATTGTATTGTAGTACAACACGAACATCGGTATTCTATCATTATTTGTCTCAGTGACAGGGCATCGACGAGGGCCTTCCGCAGTACAAGATCGCCTACGATGAAGCTCTCAAGCATATTACATCTTCCCACGCTCCTAGCAGCGTCTTTGCTAGCTCCTATGCAGCCCGTGTCGGCCGAGCACACCAGCAATTGGGCTGTCTTAGTAGGCACGTCGAGGTTCTGGTTCAATTACCGCCATCTCGCCAATGTCTTGTCCATGTACCGAACCGTAAAGCGACTCGGCATCCCCGACTCGCAGATCATCCTCATGCTTCCCGACGACATGGCTTGCAACCCACGGAATGCCTTCCCGGGGACCGTGTATAGTAACGCAGACCGTGCCGTCGACCTATACGGGGACAACATCGAAGTCGACTACCGAGGATATGAGGTGACCGTCGAGAATTTCATTCGATTGTTGACAGACCGTGTTGGAGACGAGATGCCCAGGAGTAAACGACTACTGACGGACGATCGGAGCAACATTTTCGTGTACATGACCGGTCACGGAGGAAACGAGTTTCTAAAGTTCCAAGACGCCGAAGAGATTGGCGCATTCGATTTAGCCGATGCGTTTGAGCAGATGTGGGAGAAGAGAAGGTAATATTGGACTCTAGAGCCCGACATAGTGTCTAGACTAACACCGATGATGACGGACAGGTACCACGAGATTCTCTTCATGATCGACACGTGCCAGGCGAACACCATGTACAGCAAGCTCTACTCTCCCAACATCATCGCGACCGGATCTTCTGAATTGGACCAGTCCTCGTATTCGCACCACGCCGATAACGACGTCGGGGTCGCCGTCATCGACCGGTACACGTATTATAACCTTGAATTTCTAGAGTCAGAGGTCAAAGACCTAAGCAGTAAGAAGACGGTCGGCGACCTATTTGACAGTTACAACTACGAGAAGATTCATTCCAACGCTGGTGTACGGTACGATCTGTTCCGTGGTGGTGCAGAGGCTGCGCGAAGCCGGCTGTTGACCGACTTCTTCGGAAATATACAGAATGTCGAGGTAGATGGAGCTACGAACGCTACTGTTGACGAGGATATGTTGGCTCTCAGCAAGACCATAGCTAAACTACGAGAGATGGCCGAGCAAGAGGAAGCGGCAGCAAAGAATAACACCAGAGAGTCGAACAAAGTTCCTGGTTCTCGGCCACAAAAAAGAGTTCAAATGGCTAAGCCATTGACGGATGATAACTGGTATACCAAGAAACTCGTGGGTGCAACAGCATTGGCCAGTTGCGCCGCTCTGTGGGCTCTTGGGTCCTACTTAGAAACACCAAAGAATTAACCACAGTTAGCATTCGCAATTTATTAATAATAAATTAAAAGTACCGGATATTCAGCTTGATATGAGAAGCATTGTGCAGACGGTGATCTTTATCCATTATGAACTTGGGCCCGTTTTGGTGATTGTCAGAGAACGCGAACGAGCTCAATCGTGTAGGCCCTTTAATCGAATCTTAAATTTTTGACAGATGAGATTTTAATCCAACTTACAACATTTCCCACCAACGCCATTTTTTTGAACCTTCCTGCCTTAGACTACATGTATGTAGGTACCTACCTACGTAAGGTACTTGTATTCTGAACGGAAGCGACGTTGTACGTGGTGGACGATATCCATATCAGGTTTACATCTTCGACGGTTTTTCTCTTTCCACCTTTCACATGGCCAATATACATCGACGCCGTCGAGTTTCTTCAACGGAGATCTTTCCATGTCAACAGCACTTCGCAAATACCAGACAATAATGAAATCCAAACATTTTACGACGAGTTGAAGACACAACCAAGGCAAAGCTAATTGAAGATGGCCTCCGAAGATCACAGCAACGATATCTTGCCTCTGGAATCATTCGGCCTCACTGCCGTCCCAGCAAGCACACACAACATCGTGTGGTCTCCCGACGCCGAATTAGCTGTTGGTTGCGACGATTGCGTCTACATTTTCATTCCAGAATACTCGGTTCCCAAATCCACCGACGGCACGAACACCAAAATAGTACGCCAGTACAATGATGTAGCCCTCCAATTCCCCAGCGTCGAGCATAGGAATCCGGAATTAAACCGTTCCTTATTCGATGTTACGGGGCAAGAATTCCCAGAATTCGAGTACGTCCCCGGCGGTGGCGGCTCAGGCACCGTGACAGGCCAGGGCAGCTCGATGAACCACCTTGTCGCGTTGGACTGGTCTCCTAGTGGTCTGGGCCGGATGAATAGGTCTGTTCTCGCTGTGCTCACAGGCGCGGGAACTATTACCATCTACTGCGAAGGTGCGTCAGACGGTATGAACGCCTTCAAAGTTCGCGGTCGCAATGCTAGAACCTTGAGGCCGTGGGTTGCGGCTTGGGGCGTCGGGGCTGGCCTGCTTTTACCCGTTTCCGAAGGGTACGAAGCAGAGTACACCAAAGAGTATATCACGGCATTTGCATGGGCAAGAGATACTGATGGCCATGGCGCACTCTTAGCTTATGCTAACGATGAGGACGAGGTTGTTATCGTCTCGGTTCAAGTCAAACACGATTCTAATGCGACTCCCGGCGATTGCGGCCAATGGAGAGTCGAAGAAGTAGCGAGATTCATGGCTGAAGGACCGCACACGAGAATAGATGCATGTGATGATTCTATTTCCTGCTCTATCTACTCCCACTGACATTTGTACTAGCCGACCGACCCAGACTATTCGCCTTGCTGTTCGTCATTCTCACTCAGTTGGAGTCCATGGTTGAAAAGGGGCGATTCAAAAAGCAGCATGGTCTCTTACGTAACTAAGAATTATGTCGGGTTTAGACAAATTACTATAGGTGCACCGCATCGGAACATGGCAACCCCAAATGTCAAGGTCGATGAGCTTGATTCCAACGGAGTTTGCCTTTATCTGGCCCCCGACGCCTTCGTGGCGTTCGAAGACTTGGTCAGTCATTGGCCAATTCCGCTCCGCCATCAAATCATGAACTGACTTGGCATTAGATATGGACTATTGGAGAGTCGAAGATCTGCCGTGGTGTTATTGCTACTCCTATGCAGGTCAAGGCATTCCAAGTGTCATTTGACGGAGCTCGACCCGGTAATATCGCTAGGCATACTACGTATGAGTGCAGTACCACATATCCAGAGCCTGAAGATGATGGCCCTACTCAAAATCCTATTACAGGTATGTGCTAGTTCGCCTGCCCCGGTTTCATATCCTAAGCCATGTTACAGGACTCATCATCCACCCCCCTTCACTATCGCAAACCACGGCGACACCTTCTTATTCGCTAGTCCGGCTCTCAGCAACACACGAAAACGACGCTTGGTACCAAACCAATCTTCCCCTGCCCCCTAACCCCGAAGACGGAACCGGACCGCGGTGGGCTACCGAAATCAACCAGATTATCGAACATCAGCTTCCTCGAGCAATGGCGTATCGGCCGATTGTAGACGATGGCAGTGCTGGATCCGAGGTTGAGTCGGGKGAAGATGAGGAGGTGGATGAATCAGTAGAGGGGTCTGAGTACGATCCCGAAGAAAATTTTGTTGGCGTAGATACGGAAGACCAAGTCCATCTCAACAGAGTCCGCATCTGGGGAATGTCGGCCAGTCCGGGTGGAGGAGTTACTGCCGTTTTCATTAGCCAATACAGTGCACTCTGGCCCGGACGGGATACGTATGCTGGAGTAAAATGCCGCGTCCTCTTCGGCAGATACGACCGTAGTAGCCAAGAGGCTGAGACCACCCTAGCCGTGAAACAGCTCAGCACCGAAGCGAGAGCGTGGGAGTGGATGTACGGTGGAGGCCCTCCCGTGTCGGGAATCGGAACCTCAACAATTCAAAGCGACGATAGACGAAGTGCTCTGAGGGACTACTTCGAGCTGGTCGGCCGTAAGCAAGCGTGCTCCTTCTGCGGCTTACCCCTGAAGCCGAAGGACAAGGTGTCGCGTTGTGACAGGGGTCATCTCTTCGGTAAGCGTCCAAACCTGCTCATGCACGCTCTACCTGTCTCGTTTCTGCGGTCATCTAACTTTACTCGCTATTAGCTACTTGCGCGACTACAGGCCTTCCCATTCTGAGTCCAGGTCTATCACGAACCTGCAGCGTATGCGGGTCTAAATGTTTGAAGCGCGAGGATCTCCTCGTCATCGCTCCTGAACTCAAGGACGTTATCGTGAATGAAATATCGGCTGAGAAATGTGGTGGCTGCGGCGGGAAGTTCGTAAACTGATCCTATGTACGTATTCGCGAGCAGAATATTTGCTGTCTAGATCCAGAGGTTCGCCTTTTCCCCATCTGGGTTACCTAACTCATCCTGATTGCTTACCTCCTACTATTAATGCATGCTCCTGAAGTAGTATGATCACTTTGTCTCTAGCAAACTTTGTACGTGTAGACTTAATTCTGCAACGCTGAATACTCAGCAGCTCCTATCCGAAGCTGAGGCTCTAGATCAGTCGTGATATTTGTTACGTAGTTTCTCTTATCACCACGGTATTTCCTTGCCATCTATTGCATTCAGAAACTTTCCAGAGACGTCCTCACGGCATGTGTTGTCAATCTGATTACTTTAGAAACCGGCGCGAAGGGGAGTGGCTACAGGAAATATGCTTACTAGGCTTATGATTCTCTCGGCACTATACTCTTTCGTGTAAGGAGCTTTCTCCAGTCCCAGAAACTTGGCGGTCCTATTGCCCATATCTGTTTCGACGAGACTGACGTGAGGTTAGCATTACCGTCGAGATGACTTGCCGCAGGGAACTCACCCTGGACTCACCGCGAAGGCAGTAAGCCATTGGTTACTACAATGCGCTGACCTGTGTATTACCTATCTGTCAGTAACTGCTGGTTCTATGAATTCGGGACGTCTCAATTCTAGAATGGCTAACAAGGTAATCCAGTTCAACGCTGCCTTTGAGATACAATACGCTGGGGCGACATAAGCGCGATTCCTCTCCATGGCGCCAATAGAACCAGCTGCACTACTGATAGTGACGAACTTGGCAACGCTGGACTTTTCAAGCAACGTATAACAAGCTTGATATAAAGCTAGCGGGCCAAGGGCGTTGATGTTAAACGTGCTGGCCACCTCTTCCACATCAACCGTTTCGAGCGGCACGACCGGTGGGCTTACTCCGGCATTAGCTATCAATATGTCGATATGGTCAATGCCCGCAGCCTTCATTTCCTCTACGGCGCTGATTGCATCCACAGGCGAGGAACTTTCGACTTTCAACAGGAGCAGCGTAGACCCACTTCCCTTAGATGACGCCTTCAACTCGACAACTCCTGGCGCATTGTAGTCGCGGATAGTTCCAATGACCGTGGTGTTCGGGCGTGAGAGATAAGACTGGGCCAAGGCATTTCCAATACCTTAGGCGCTCAGGTTAGAACGATCGTTAGATAGCGTATCGCGAAATCTGCGGATTGACTTACCTCTCCCCGCGCCGGTGATAATAACCACAAGCTGGTCTTGCATCATGTATAACCCAAGACTTATTTCAAGGATAGACATGAGTTCGCTTAACAGGGGAGACTATGGGAGAAATATAAGCCACCAGCAAAAATGACTTGGACTCTGCTCAGAGATTATCGATCATATTTACCTAGGTACTTAACTTTGGAGTCTTACTTGGCGCCTCACACTTGCAGGAAGAGCCTCGACACAACCAAGTATAAATTACAAATAATGTAAGCTTACGTGTTTACCTAGTTGTTTGGTTCCGGGTGTCAGGATTCGGATACTTCGGATCTAGTAAGGGATACTTRGAACAAAGAAGTATCTAGTATGTATMCCCGGCCTTCGGCCGGTTAGKTTAGAGCTCTTCGCGYAACAACGTTGTTATATCCATCATCCTATTGTCGGCCTCATGACACCGGGGTCGAATGGATGATTAACCGTTTAGAGGTAATCTTTTATACTCCACTTCCTCACTTATCTCCTTTCCATGTTAACACTATCTTGCTCAATCTTTTACGATATCGACAGGTCTTGTTTCTTACTAGCAACCCAATCATTATTAAGAACATTTGGTAACCCGATTACCCAGAATTATGTAAACCAAGAAGGTTTATCGTTGAGTTTAGGGCCTTGGGATTTGATTTATAACCAACGAGTTCGTGCAGTTCTCGCTGTAGGTTGGGCTCGTGCCTGATACAGGTGCTTTAACGGTACTACGCACTTGGGGACTAACAATCCTAAAAATGATAAAATGTAGATATGAATACATGTTGGTTTTGAAGATGCCAACGTCTAAAGAATAGGTAACTATGAACAGAAGAAGGTGCTCGACTCTATACAATCCCCCTCTATAAACATGTAGCAGTATTTGATGCTAGCTAACACACGGCCTCATATCCTACAAATCTGTCGTCGCGGGGTGGGCATATCGACTCGGACGGGTGGGATTATAGCCTAAGAGCACTTCTGGAAGAAGTCCTTGCCCTGGAAGTCTGCGTCCACCTCGGAGTGTGTCATAACACCGCAAACCTTGGGCCTCTTGTCGTGGGTGCCGTTGTCCTGGATGTACACGACACGCAGCGGTGTCTTGTCCTGGCCGCTTGATGCATCATCCTTCTTCCACTCCTTCTTGTTGTCCCAGTAGATCGGGTCTGATGTGCATTAGAGTTAGTGTTATGTTTCTCCAGCGAGGAAATCCACGGGGGAGAGATTCTCTGCCACGTACACTCCCACAACTTAGCATTCTTTTTGTTGCAGCCCTTAACACCCCATTGGATCTTGTCTCCGTTGCCGTAGTTGTGCGGGTCACCGCTCCTGCCCTTGGCAAACCCGGCCTTCGTGGCCTGGGCGGTCGCATAGTCGAGACTAATCTTGAACGACTTCACATTTGACTTGTTGTTCTTGGGGGTACAGGTGACCGTGGTGTCACGGATCTCAAGGCCCTCGGCGGCTACGCCGTTTTCCTCTACGGGCAGTGCAGAGATGGGAACCGCCGTAAGAGCGAGGGCGAGGATGGTCTTGGTGAAATGCATATTGATGAATGAAGAAAGTCTTGTGAGATTGGTATCAAGAGTCAATGAAGTTTCTATGTTGTGAATTGTTGTTTTCTGCTTGGAGTAAGTAGTAATTCTTGACGGGACTCGGAACTTCTTTTATATCATGAAAAATGACCATAACCTTTCCATGTTGATGGGTTTCTGTAACGACTAAGACTGATACTGTACCACTAGTCGTCAACTTCGACTTCTTTACTTAGAAACAGGCTGCATAGCGACGATCCGAATTTCAGCATTGAGTAACGGAATCAGCTCATCAGGTTTCCTGTCAGCCCAGGTGACAAGGTGCTCTCCGAGAGCCCTATTGGAAACCTTGTCAAGATCAAGGGAAATAGAACGGACAAGAATAGTAAAATGGAGCCATATTGCGAAGTAAATGGTATCCGTTACATAGCACAGCAATGGCTATATTGTGTGCAACGCATGTATCAGGTAAATAGGAGAAATGTGTAACGAAAGTGACGATGAAGGTCGGTATGCTGGCCGCTGACGTCAAGACAATATTCGCAGCTTCCTTTCGCTCATGGCTATGTAATTCCTGCGGCGCTTCTAATCCTACGGTATCTGACTTTGCGGGGGTGACCATGCCTCTCCGGGGATGCACGGGGGATGCAAGAAGGATTGCTGACAGCAGAGACAGCAAGTTTTAAGATCAGTGAAAAAGGAGATTCTGAGGTAAGATTAAAGTTGGGTTCCATTGTTGTGCCGTTGTCTCGGTGGGTAGATCTTCAATAAGCAGGGAATGATGGTGGCACAGCTGTGTAGATCTCCCTTCTTGGTACCTTTTCCTACAAGCCAGACAATTTTGTTACCTTTCAATTTCTAGGTACCTAAGGTATAGGCAATAACCCAGCAGGGAATTATTTAAGTGTCTTCTAAGTATAAAAAAAGTCGGCGAATAAAAGGGTAAGCTGGAATCGTACGCGTACTTAATGTGCTACTGGGGGAAGCACAGTACGATACTGAATACGATGTAGACCTGTCAGCTAAAGATGAGGCGTAAGCTCATTAGGTAAGCCATCCATAAAGGGAATACTTCGTATCTGTATCGCTTAAAACGGTATTCGGCGGATGCACATCAACGGCATAGCGTCCCAATTCAGGCTCGTTTGACTCAGCTTCGTTTGATGCGATCAGCATTCAGCGGCTTGTACAAATATAGAACACTGAGGTCATAGCTTTCGTTATTGGAATCCTGCTAGGTCTGAATCCGCATTTACCGGACGTTGCAAAAGATCTGTATTCAAACATCTTCCCTTTCTCTACGTTGAACTTTGCTACCTACCCAGGAACACTTACACCAGCTATGGCCGTTGACCAAGATGAACCGAGGTCCCTTATCCTGGACCTCTACGAAGATAATGATACTGATGATCGGTTCTGCAAGAGCCTGATGCGACACCTGGTCGAGGGTTCTCGGGCTCCATCGCAGATCGCCAACGACCTCGACGCCTGGGTTGTAAACGAGTCCTCGCGCAGGCTGCAGGAACTCACGACACGGCCAGATCTCATCGAGAAGGATGATGACGGCTACGTGCCTCGCCGTAGCATGCCAAACGCTAGCGGATACGTTGAACTTTTCTTTCAGAGCTTCCCCAATCTTTGCTCCGTTTTCCCGCCATATCATGCCGGCCAGACAAGAATTATCCAATTTGTTGAGGCCCTGATGGCCATACCTGAGCACCAGGCTCCTGATTACCTTGTAGGTGGCAACCTCAGCGACGTCCATATGATATCACTGTGGTCGGACAGCGGTTATCGGACGGAGCAGTTTCGAATTGGAGCAGATGGTATGTATCTACAAGGTGATTGAATTAAGAAAAAATTGCCCCTAACAGACAGTACGTAGCCATCAGATACCCGGGTTCCGACCTCGAGACACCCGGCAGCGAGCTGGAGGCTCGTTGGCGCAACTACCAGTCTGCCATGGCGCGCATTACTATGACGGGCTTCAGCGATTGCGGATTCACCAGTGCGTTACGCGATATTTTGCCGGACGGCAAGAAATACCCCAGCTTGAGGGTCTGCGTGACCTCCAAGCCCGAAAAGATCGGAGGCCACATTTTAGGCGCGGCGCAATGGGTTATATGGCCTGACGAAGTGCGGTACGTTTACCAGCAGTGTAAAAAGAAAGAGAGGGTAGACAAGAACAATCCACGGGACACGTGGAGTATGGAGCATTGGAGAATATGGAAAGCGCAGTTTCAACATGTTGCTGAGAACGAAAGGGTTGATCTGCGGGTTCGTGAGATAGCCGGCACAGCTGTAGAGAAGATGAAGGCGATGGAAGAGCAGGATGGGTCTCGCTGATTCCCATGGAGGTTCAAGTTGGCCTGATGTAATTTGCTACAAGATGTATTACATGTAGGTAGGTACATGGGCAATTTGATGAACATACCTCAGCATTTGAAATCATTCATATGGCAGAATTGCGCATGGTAAAATTAGACAGTGCAAGTCTACAGGTTTATTACATTATTTACCATATCCGAATTATGCAAGAAGAAGGCATCACAGTATGGATGCACGTATGGTCCTTCCCAATTTATGCACGGCGAAGAGTCATTCGGCGTTGGCGTTATTACGTCACGCTAGTGCATAAAATGTATAAAACATTAGGCATAAAAGAACTCCAAGTTTCTCCAGCAAAGGAGAATTCGAGTGTCGTAAGACCTTCCATGTATGAAAATCGTATCAAGATGATTTCATTAGAGAATTTGCTGCAGTCGGCCGTTGACGACAGGACGGCGCCTGGGATCGTGGTGATCGCTAAAGACAAGGATGGTAAGTTGAGTCCATCGCATCAGTTGACCCCTATTTCCGCATTGCTGACCATTTCGAAGGCAAGGTCGATATCTCAAAAGCATTTTCATCCAAAACCGGGACGCAGTACAATCTAGGCACTGTCATGGAGATATCTTCCATGACAAAGTTCCCCACGACAATTGCAGCCCTTCAACTCGTTGAAAGGGGCCTCGTCGCGCTTGATGAAGATCTGTCGCCCTTGCTCCCATCCTTTGCAAACCAAGGCATCCTAGTCTCGGTAGCAGACGATGGGACTCCAACCGTGAGGAAGAGACAGAACCCCATCACCTTACGCCACTTAATTACTCATAGCTCAGGCGCTGGCTACTATTTTCTTCACGAGGGGCTCGGTAAAGTCCGAGCCGCGCAGAAGAGGGAGTCGCATGGGGTCACAGTTGACGAGGCGTTCGACCTACCGCTCTTGTTTGATCCTGGAGAGGGCTGGGCCTACAGCACTGGTCTTGATCGAGTCGGCCAAGTTGTTGAAAAACTAACAGGTTTGTCTCTAGAAGAGTATATGAAGAAGAATATTTGGGAACCCTTGAGAGCTGACAGCTCTACCTTCTTTCCCGGCCGGCATCCCGATATCAGCAAACGGCGTGTGACTATGGCCTTTCGAAGAGACCCGGAAGGACCCGCTATCGAGAAACCTGAAATCCCCACCGTTACTACTGGGCTGAAGGTGCCTTTTGGCGGGCATGGCCTGTTCGCAAGTATGCCAGACTATTTTAAAATAGTGTACTCGCTGCTTGTGGATGATGAGAAACTGTTGAAAAAGGAGACCGCCGCGTTGATATTCCAACCTCAACTCACACCTGCGAGCAAGCAGGAATTACACAAGTTCATGGACACGCCTGAAATGAAGAGCATGTTTGCCTCTCCGCCAAATGACCGCGACTTCGGACTCGGCGGACTCCTGATTGTTGGAGATAACCACGAGTATTGGCGAAAAGGTGCACTTATGTGGGGTGGCGCGGCGAGTCTCAACTGGGTGCGAAACTATATTCAAAATAATCTGGATTATAATCCTTGCTAACATTCGCAGTTTATCGATCGCTCCGCTGGAGTATGTGGCGTCTTCGGCGCCCAAGTCTTGCCGTCCGACCAGAGAATGAGGACATTAATAGATGCTTTTCAAACCGAGGTCTACCGGAGAGCCGGAAAGCTAACATAAGGCCTCGATGATTATCTCCGCTGCAACTATGAGACATAGTAGGGTTCACTATCTCATAGACAATTTCGATTATTACATAACAGGGCTAAGAGCTTGTAGGTATGCCGAACGTAAACGATGCCGTACGAGGAGTCGTCAACCTACCTACCTAACCTACCTATATTTTTATCACGTTTGGATGAAGGTAAAATCTTGATTATCAGGTCAATTTAAATGCTAAATCATGGCAATTCAAAGTATCGCAATTAGACCCAACTACGGGAGAGGTATTATCGATGATCAGCGTGGGGGTTACAAGCTTGCCCCCTATCTACTAGGAGTCGCGGAATACACACAGCTGTCGATCCTTTGTCTACATCGTCTCAAGCTCTAAGCTCTTAGCAAATTTAACCTTCAGAAGCCTGAGCTTCTGACAAGGTGGATGGTGCAAGATGGTGTTTCACGTAAATGTAGGATGTCAGCTGTCTTGTCATTTTCCCCAAACTTTCAAGGCAAGCCAGGGGCTTTCCTGATCATTCGTGCCCTCAGCAATCTTCGATCCGTCCTCATATCTCCAGGAAATGACTGCTATCTCTGTGTTGACTAGATGTTAGCAAGGATGGCGAGGTCTTGAATAAAACGCTAAAAGCTAGCAACCAGATAGTCGGGCACTATCGTCGTCATCTTTGGCCTTAGGTACGGTTGGCTAACTTCTTTAAGACTTTCGTTCAGCTCTAGTCAACTAGATGATTAGCCAAATTCCTGCTGGCGTGTCCCTAAATTTTCGAATTCAACTTGTCGCTATCAGATAATTGGAGTTCCATTTGACAGAGGATGGATCTAAGTCGCTTGGCCTTGCGACGAATATAAACCAGTGTTCCCTCTTACACTTGTCGCCGATATCCCCTCTACATCTTACCAGTCGCTCGTTTTACTAATGAAGAAATCGCACTTCAAAATGCAATTGAAATGCCTAATTCTCTTGGCCTCAATAGGCTCAGCTGCTCCAAGTAAGGAGAAGCGCCGATGCAGACCACTCAGTTCGACTACCAGCTCGTTGATTAGTACGACCACTGGCTATGAACAAAGCTCAATCTCGTCGTCAGCACCTAGTTACGCGGCAATGGTATCTATATCGACCAATACGACCTCGGAAAGTGTGATTAGCCCTACAGGATCATCCCAGGCCCCAACCTCGGTGTTGTATTCGTCAACTATCGCATCTTACTCAGGGAGTGGAGCATTGTATCCATCGAACACGACAATCACAGCCAGTTCGTCTTATGTCGCTACGCTTCCGACTACTAGCCCGGCCAGTGCTAGTACCTCAAGCAGTTCGGTTCAAACCTCAAGCTCGGCAACAGCTAGTACAGATTCCTCGTCTTCTATTCTTACCTTAAGCCTCACAGTTAGCGTCGGAACTTCGTCCCTAAGTGGAATCATATCATCTACTTCGAGCATAGATATTTCTACCTCAAGCATAGATGCATCCTCCTCAACTAGTAGCATACCTAGTGCGATAGCATCGACTACTTCTTCTACCGCTACTCTATCTGCCACAGCTACATCGTATTCGTCTACGTCAACCGACAGCATATCTGCAACAATATCCACCTTCACATCCACCTCCACGGACAGTGCGCCCAGTACGACGTCGTCGGTTATTTCTTCGTCTACTGAAAGCACGACGAGTTCGGCTCCGACCCCTACTCCAACATTCTACCTCAGAGCCAGTGGTGTCGTAAAGGGAACCGGAAGCCAGAAAAATTATCTACCCCGATCTAATAACCAATACGCCGAGCTATATTCCAGTGGCAACGCGGCGAATTCAGAAATCCTCACTTTCGCCGTATCTGGCCCGGCGCCTCCTGCTACAACGTTTTATCTTGACGATCAATCGCACCTTGTCAACGCCGCCGATGGATATATTATGAACACCTATGCGACGGCCACGTCCAATCAGTTATACTGGGATGCTGACCCAACTGGTGGCGGCTGGGCGCCACCGACTTGCCAGGTCAATGCCGATTTCACTCTGAGCTGTACCATTGGTAAAATGAACCAGTTCTCCATCTGTTTTGGCAGCTCAGGTACCAACTTGGGTAGCAACGGCCTCTTGTACCTAACAGCAAGTGCCCCAGATCAAGGATCAAATTGCAGGGGCGTGACAGCAAATGTCGTATATGCTTAAGGGGCGAGGTAAATCATGAATATAATATGTAAAACATATCTACCAAAGGCTTTGTCGATTAGGTGTACATGTCATTTGTGACCCCTATTCTCGGCAATAAGTAAAATGGTGATATACCGGAAACCGACCCTGCTCTAAATAGCTAAATCATTAGACTTAGCTTACACATCAGACACCTAATTAAGGATGTTATTGGACGGGGCTTACTTTTGCTGCTTAGGACATAGCCTAATCAATACGTGGTTAATGTCCCTCTACCACGAACGCTTTTGAGCCGCAAGGTGTTCTGTGCATTTATGCTATGAGGGTCTGTGTTCGGTAATTATGTACAACTACCGGGCGCGCGTGTAGATCGTAAGCGGCGAAGTGCAGAATCTGTGGAATCACGGCTCTAAGGTGACATTAGCTCTTTAGCAGGGATGCCATGTAGGCTATCTGCAAGTGTTGAGCTCATACGTATGACATAATTTCTCCTAATGGCTACTACGAAGAGATATTATTAACTAGCAAATAGAAATCCAGGTCTTTATCCCTGGAATACGAAGACGATGACCTCGTATTGATCCCAAAGCTGACCGCTGAAATTGTCCAATTCAGTAAGAATGTCCCAGTCTGTTCAGATTACCGTAGTTGGTTTCAAAATGGGTATTTGAGGCCGTAGAAATGACTACTTGAAGATCGTGATCGCGCCTTGAGGAAAGCTATAAGACTGCTGCGTTCCGTCAAGAGTCGTGCGTTCAGTAGCATCACCAACACACACACACATCACTTTCGTTTACATCAAACTAGCCACTCACTTAATACTGTCTAACTTCATTTCACACTAAATCAGAATGTACGCACTTACCGCTGCCACCCTCGCTCTCGTCGGCGCCGCCGTCGCTGCCCCTACTCTGCAAGCTCGAGATGAATCTCAGTTCAGCCTCCACGCAACGGGCGGACCTCTTACGGGATGGGCTATTGTCAACGCTCACATCCAGGCGGGCAAGAACACCATTCAAATTCAACGACCTTCTGCCTATGTCTCAGACACGTCCTTCCTGAACGGCACGAATCTGTACTTTGGTAAGGAGAGAATCTTCAAGTCTATGAGCGGCACAAATACTTAGTCTTGATTCTAATTGTTTTTAGATCTTCATACCAATGTTCCATATGGCGTTGAGATGCCCAACGTCCCTACTGGTACCGTTGGGCAGGTCTTCTCTCAGCCTGGTGAGATGAGCACTGGCTTCGGTATTAACGCTGGCCAGCTCCTCACTTACAACTCCAACCCGGGAGGTGAGATTCATTCGAGCTTATTACGAGACGTTGACGGCGCTGATGTTAGCATAGGCTTCTGGGCCTGCCCGGTGGACAACACCTTCGAACTCTTCTATGGCTTGAACCCCAAGCCGGCCAACCTGCCCAGCAGCGAGTGCCGACAGATTGAGTTGCAGGTGGCACGTTCTTAGATGGGGGAGAATGAGCGGCAAGCCTTTGCGGTCATATATCACGAGGTTATTCATCCCTGAAAATATTCAATTTCGCAGTGTTTAATTCATAATCGACACCTTTTACAATTCCACCTATACAGCTTACTCTATAATCCCGTCCGGAGGACATTATGTGCTGAAACTCCAAAAAATTACTATGCGAAATTATGGGAAACTATTAGAAATTGATAAGATAATTCATGCGGTGGACGAAATCAAGGAAACCGCCAAACTGACAGAACGTTTTTACTTATGCTTATATACAAAATAACACACATTCGGTGTTGGATGGACAAGGTCTATCAATACGATAGAGCTTGGGTTGCTGTACAGCATGTGATGGTGGATGATTGATTGATTCGTGTGTAAAGAAGAGAGAGGAGGATCTAAGTACAAAAGCGGGAGCTTGTATGTGGTGTGTGGAGCACGGGCCACACTTACATAATCAGTCGTGTGACCACACTCCCAACATTCGGTATATGCATATGCACTTAGGGATAATCTTATATAGATAGTATATGCTTATAATAAGGTTTTTTTTTTTTTTTAATTTTCTAAATTAATATAAAATATTAATATATATATATATATAAATAATATATTTAATATTTATTTATTTTTTAAAATAATTTTTATAAATTATAATAAATTTAATTATTTAATTAAATTTAATAAGTTAAATAATTATAATACCTCGTTAATAAATTAAGCTTATTAATTAAATAAGCTTTAATATTATATATAAAGCATCGAATTATTATTTATCTCTTATACGGTAGTCCCTTTTAATTTTAATAGCCGTCTTCCCACAACTCCTTCCTATATGCCTCTGTGAGTCTCTCATCGAGGCCATAGACTTCCTGCCAGCCGACGAAGCCCCTATCTAGAACGTAGACTTGCTGCTGCTTTCCGACCTTGCCATCTGCCTCCTCCTCCGCGGCCTTTTTCACAGCAGCAGAGGCGGAAGCTGCTGCCTCCTTTTCTCTAAGATATCTGAGGGCGGCGCTGGGACCACGCTGCTGGCTTAGAGCGCAGTGGAAGACGACGACTTCCTTGTCGGCGAGCTTGCGCAGCAGTGTGGGCATAGTGGCATCGAGGCTGCGGCTGGGAAAATGCAGCGATGACTTGATGTGCCCTCCAATGTGGTCTGTGCAGCGACGGAAGTTGATTAGTGAAGTACAGAGATGGGAGATTAGAATAAGATGGGTGAGTAACAAATTAACAGCATTATTTATATTGTATGGAATGATTACCACCTATTCGAGTGTCCGAAAAGAAAGGAGAGATTTACGAAGAGAGAAACACATACCGTCATCTCGTACGTCTACGATAGCTACCTTATTGGCGTCGGGAGATGGCTGGTTTGTGCTGGCAAGTAGCATCTCCGCTAGCTTCGACGCCGTAATGCGCTGTAAGCTGGATATGGTCACCATAGACATCTTGAACGTAGAATGAGGGATGTCTAAATACAAAAGGGKGATGTTAGTGTGGGTATTCAGCGAGAGCCTGGAAGACTGTGTGAATTCCTGGAAATTTAAGTTTAAAGAGAGACTTTGATAGTTGATTTTGGAGGATTGACGACAGGCATTAGACGCAGCTTCTAGATGACCCGCGATATACGGATAGATGCATGATGCTAGATTCCGCGTCTACGTCGGGGTCTCTGATAAATGGTGATATGCACTTAAGATATATCGGGTCAGATGGGGACCCCCTTTTCATAATATACACCCAAAGTATGGTACAAAGCACTGTGAGAAGTATTAGATCCTGCATAATACAACATTATTCTATTCAATATCCTCTCCACTGGAACATGCTAACATCAGAGTTAAATATGAAAATATTCCACATAGCTAAACTTGCTAACACATAAACTACTTGCTCTATCGTTTTAAACATCGGTCGGGAATGGATCCTGCATACCTCACATGCTCATGATAGGTATTCTATTTCGAATAAAAAGGGATGTGCTCTCCTACTAGCAACTAAGGCCACATGCCATCCCACATAAACAGCCAGCCTTCCCAATACTTCTCGTAGTTACCCACCAGATATGATAGTCCGTCCCCTTCAGTCCCCACCTTGTAGGGTCTGGTGTACAGGCCTCCAGTCTTTAGGTGTCGCTTCATAGCCATATATACCGAGAAGCTGCTCGGCATCGTGCCCACGAAGAAGTCACTCCCCAGTAGGACAATGAAGTCAATTAGACCCTGTTGATCCCAGGTCAACGACTCTAGCTCCTCCAGTTCCTCATCGTCCAGTAAATCTGCCTTGTTGACCACTCTCATCTGTGCCATCTCGATGGCAGCGCCTGCAAAGTTCTGCGCCTCCAAGGGGTCTCCTGTAGCTATGTACGCAACCTCAAACCCTCGTTTAGTGGCTTGTTTAAGATAAGCCTCAGTCTGAGTATTGTATGTCGGCCAGAAGCCAAGGGCGTCGCTTTCGGTCCTCAAGTGCACGCCGAGGAACCTGCCATCTTTAACTCCATTAGCTTTCGCGTAAGCGTGCATTCTCTTTAGCGTCTTCTCCCCTAGACGCAGTATTTGGTCGTTGAATCTTAGGATGCTGCCGAAAGTGT
Source organism: Hypoxylon sp. E7406B (assembly GCA_000931505.1). Taxonomy (NCBI): domain Eukaryota; kingdom Fungi; phylum Ascomycota; class Sordariomycetes; order Xylariales; family Hypoxylaceae; genus Hypoxylon; species Hypoxylon sp. E7406B. Next base: position 51,448 of record JYCQ01000268.1, on the reverse strand, counting down.
TTGCAAACTCGGGTCCGTCGCGGTAAGTCTGCCAGTCCCACAGGACACCCCAGTTGAAGCGGATTAGTCGTGGATGATCCTGCGACGGCGGAGACTGGCCGTTCTTGGGGTCATTCAGCCATTTGCGGAATCTGTCACCGAACCGGTCCGTATGGCGATTCTGATCTCTGAAATCGCAGCCTTCACGGTTGCCGAACTTCTTCGGGGTGATATGTTCGATGTTGGGCTTACTGCCGACCCCTGGTATATCTCTGATCTCGTCGTAAATGGTGACTTGAGGGCAGTTAGTGGCGAAAGCATCCTTGAAGTGTTTTTCATCAAACATGTAGTCGAACGGTAGGTAATCGGTGAAGAGATCGGCTAGGTCTGTCTCGTTGCGCTTTCGGATCTTAGGCATGACGAGTCCGGTCGCACCAGCTTCGAGACTGTATCGGATGCAGGTCTGGATGTAGTTTCTTATATTACCGATACCACCCGAGTTGTTGTCGCATATGTATACTAGGCCTTGCACCCATATGGCCTCGTCGCATACCCTTTGTAACGGCCAGCCGACAAAGGGCGCATCGGGAGCTGACAGGTCGACATCATTGTGGGATTGAGCTGGCGTACCGAGTGAAGAGGCCGGCGGCGATGCGGCGCCTCGGGTGGCAGCGACATCAAGCCACCTGTCGATGGAAGGGCGAGGAGAGCGGAGTGTCCATACTGCGATAAGGAGGACGATGCAGAGGGTCGGGAGGAGGATGTTTCGACGCGGCATGAAGCCTACAAGTTTCTGGCAGCCAATGGCCATCGTAGGAAGAAAAGGGTCGCACCAGCAAGGACCGGCGGCAGGKAGAAATAGGAATGGTCTGGGCGCGGACAGGGGGTGGAACGTGGAGAATGGGAGAATGTGGCTGCGGTTTGTGCCGGGTCCCCTGTCAAGTTCGACGCGGACCACTGGATTAGGTAGGCATAGGTGTAATTAGCTGTAGCATGAATGAGAAAGCTGGAATTCGTGCACGTCTGCTTCAGATGCCCACGAATATAGTTCAATCCAATCCGATGTCATAGGTACATGTATATGTGAGGTATGTAGCTCGTGCCAGAGCGAATGGGTCGACGAAAATAAATAAGATGTTCATGTAGAAAATAAAAAGAAAATAGGAAATCGCTTGCTCGTATCTCCTTGGCCACCTCTCCTTCTAAATACCTTGCCATAGTACCTTGATAAATGCCACAAACATGCATGTATTCGCCACTGAGGTTTGAATCTTACGGTCTTACATGCATCCATGGATGTTAGTAAATCTTGGTATCACGACACACGGCTATTCACTTTACCCAAGACATCTATAGATGTTACAAGCTGCTAGGTAGCATGACCCTACTTTAAGACATACATATTAGATGCTTTATCCGATTTCCATATACCTTGTATGTGCTTGTACAAATCATCTCGGTCACCGACGGGCACTTGCAGCATCAGGCAGACCGTTGCAAATCATGTATCATAAGCACTACGTCGAGTACACAGGACTCGCACTACTGTGTTCATCTGTCTTAAACAGGCAGCATTGTACATTGGTAAAATCGAATTGTCATGCTCTGGCTAGTCTCATTGAATCATCTACTGTGCTTGATTCCAAGTCGGCAAACCGTATCTTGTGTTTTAAAAGCCTCGGCACCTAGACATTTAGCCGGCTTCTATACCTAAGTAGCTAGGGTTGATTGAAACGACACCGAAAACCTGAACATACATGCAAAGTAGAAAAAAAGCGAGAGCACCTCAGGGGGGAGGTCAGTATAATTGCCAATGGAGTATAGGTACCTAAGCTATAGGCAATCATGACCTACGCCTTGGCAATCCAGCCCGAATTAATGAAGAAGTCGAATATCCTACTTCCCTTCTGCGAATCTAATCGAGAAATCTCCTTCACTTGTTTCTTCTTCAGCGCCCCGTTGCCCTTGAGGCCTTCCTTGAACACTTGCTCTTTGATCATCAAGTACGGTTTGGGTTGTATGCGACAAACTTTGCACAACTCTACTTCTTCCGGAGTAAGAAGATGCAGATCCGGAGCATTATCTTGAGTGAGAACCAACGGCTGCACGCCCGAGATCGGCTGGGACACAAACTTCTGCTTTCCAGGTGTCGAGGACCCATTGACCGCGACCCCATTAGTCATTCCGTTTGTATGTCCATTCGTGAGCGGCTTGGCCTCGCCGTTCGCCGAGCTATCCGAAGCGCCTTGGGGKGTAGTTCCATTTGTGGCGGGCCGGAATGGGAGCTCGGGCGCCACAAGTAAGGCAGCGCCGCTGGGAGGTTCCAGTTGAACGTTCTGCTTGGATCGCTGCGCCGAAGCTAGTCGTTCCCGGTCCATCGAACCCATTGGGATAGCCTTTTGGATGCGCTGGGCTTTTTCTTGTTCATACTTCTCGCCGCTGCGAAGATCGCCGATCTTCATATTTCTCCATTCTTGCAACTGGGCGATGGCCTGTCGCAAGTTTAACTCATCAATGAGGCCTTGGCAGAATGACTCGAAGTCATCGTGGTTCATCATGCGCGCGAATGGTTTCGCCTTGTTCAAGAGATCTCGCTCTTCCTTGGTCCTCTTCTTCTCCTGCTTCGTATTTTCTCGGTACTCTAGCAGGTTGTGCTCGAAGATGACCTTCTTGCGTTCCACACGCTGGGTTAGGCGGCAGTTGTAGATATCCATGACAGTGAGTTTGAGTTCCATTTCCGGTTCGAGCTCTCCGGTGCGGGGATTGATACCGTCGCCAGGGTCGAACTGCATCAGTTGGACTGCCTCTTCTGCATCGTTGGCGTATTCGGTCTCGAACTCGAGTCGGCCAGGCATATAGCCTTGTATCTCATGACACGAAGGGACACTAGCAGTTGGTTTGGTCTTGGGCGGCATCGGGGGCGCATTCTTCTGTGCTTCCCGGCGCTCTTCGATTCTTCGCTTTTTACGCGCTTGAAATTCTTCGCGGGATATCTCTTGAGCCAGTTCCATGTCGGAGGGTTTACATCGTTCCGGAAGCGGGAAGCAGGGCGAATCTACATAGACCTTGAGATAGTGATCCCGGACTTCATCCTTGTGGCGGTATCCACCAATATGGTCCGCAATGTCGGCCCATGACCCAAGTCCATAGATCTCGCAACCCTCGAGAAGGAGTAATTCTTCATCCGCACCCCAGTCTCTGTCGAAGATGGGGAAGGAGTTCTGCTCGATGACCTTGTAGGGATGTGTAGCGGGTTGGTGCGAGCCACTGGAAGCGCCGCTGGCAAAGCACTGGACACAGAGGTCGTACTCGTTACAGGCGCTGTGAGCACATCGTATTCTTACCTATAGAAGAAACATCGTATTAGAAACCGTTTTTCTCTCTCCTTCTTCACCCCCCGGTGAACATTGGCGAATGAATAAGGATGAAGCTGGAACGGCAGGAGAAGCGGAAGAGAAAGCAGTATAGTGACGCCGGGGGCATATCAAGATAGAAACAGGGGGGCAAAGTGAGGAACTATAAGATGATAAGGTATACGTACAGTCGATGTGATATCTGCAGAGCAGACGTCGCAGACGTATTTGACACCGCCTTCACCACCTCTTGTGGCCGTCTTTTTGCGGATGACCCCCATGTCGTCGTCCAGTGTGAATTATGGCGGTTACGAAGTCAGCAAGGACTCCGTGGATCAACCGCAGTGGAGTTGAAGAAATAGGTAAGGAAAGGAGCTATAATTAATGGGGTAGTAGATTGCGAGTATACAGGAGGGCAGATGCGGCAATGGTGCACAATTGGGAGATGACACCAGCGCGTCGTCGATGGAAACCTGAGTGTTGCGATAGCAATGAGGTTGCTCGGTCTTAGGAGGTAACAGTGGCTCTAGCCTGGTGGTTGCGGCTACTGGTACATAGATGCGCGATTGGGGTTGGCTAATCACGTGGAATAAGCTACMCCCACCGATGGCTCCATCTCAAAGTGGATACAAGGTCTCCAGAATTCACACGCCGTCACACATACATACCTACACGTACCTACATGTATGTACATCAACTACCGCATCCTGTATTCCATAGAGCTTTGCTCGTGTAGGCAGAAGCGCTATACTAAAATCACCCATTTAGTACTGCTACATGGGCTGTGTCTTTGCTTTTTAGTGATTTAACCTCTCCGCGAGTTTGGGCAGGACTCCAATATGGAATGCTACACGCAAGGTTCGGGTTGGTTAGGATGTAGGATGTACCTTGTACCGACTCTGTGCATTATGTACATACATAAGGTATGTATGTTATGTATGTATGTATGTAAGGTTTGACTTGGGGTTTCTGGTATTCGGCCGACGGAAACACCGAGACTTCCTCAAAGCGGTCCAATTGCATCATAATATTCTTGCACTCGGGACTCAGGCGGGGTTGCCATTGCTTTTCGCTCTCAGCTACAAACCAGATGATACATACGTTCTGTGTACATTCAATATAGGCGTTCACATGTATTTTAATATCTCCCGAGTGGCTCATGATTGTAATGGGTAGATAATCAGGTATAGTACGATACGCCGTAACTATCCGCTTCTTCCACCGAGATTGCTCGTCCTTCTGAGGTAAATACATATATCCTTGATTGTAGCCTAAGAGCTACTTCTTCCTCGAACCCAACAGAAGTCTAAATCGCATCTCTTCCTTGGCTAACAAGAACGTGGTGGATTCCATTGTGCATTTGATTTTTCAAAATCCATCCATCTTGTCCATTCGCCATGCCAGACAAGGTCCTCGACGACATCTCCCACCGACGCTATAATCCACTGAGGGGTTCGTGGCTGCTTGTGTCACCCCACAGGACGAAGAGGCCATGGCAGTAAGTGCGCCAAATCGAGACTTGTGAATAGAGGCAATGGTTGCTTACCACATCGCTGGCTAGGGGTCAGCAAGAAGCACCAGGTATTATCACTTTGCCTGAATACGACCCGAAGGCAAGCAATGCTCAATCGCAACAATGGTTGCTTTCGTTGCTAACTGTGCCAAGTGTTATCTTTGCCCTAGAAATTCGCGAGCACAAGGCGACGCCAACCCCGATTACAAGCAAACGTTTGTTTTTGTGAATGACTATAGCGCCGTAAAGGAGGAACAGCAGGACTACGAGGCAGAGCCTTCAAGCGATGGTAATCAGTTAGCCCATACCTCGTAGCTCAAGGCCGAGCCCAGTTAATTTGAGTAGATCTCTCTTCGCTGCTACTTCGCGCCGAAGGTGTCAAGGGCAAATGCTTCGTCCTCACTTTCTCGCCGAAGCATCATATCACCCTCGCCGACATGCCCGCCGAAGACATACTTCCTATCATTGAGACTTGGACGAGGATCTATGCTATCCATCTTGCACCAACAAACCCTCTATCCCAGGTTGCTGCCAAGCTGGACCTCCTAAGCCGCGAAGCGCCACCCGAGTCTCTCGTGCCCCCGCCATCGCAGCAGTTGCGATATATGCAGATCTTTGAGAATAAGGGGGCCGCAATGGGTTGCTCGAATCCCCACCCGCACTGCCAGATCTGGACAACTAGTACGCTGCCAGAGGAACCTGCGGCAGAGATAATCCAGATGACCAAATACAGAGCCGAACACGGGGGGCGACACCTGCTCGGGGACTATGTCAAGTTGGAGATGGATAAAAAGGAGCGCATTGTATACCAGAATGAATCCTTCCTCGTAGTCTGCCCATGGTGGGCAATTTGGCCATTCGAGGTCATGATAATTGCCAAGCGACATGTTCGAGGCCTGGTGGACCTTACCGAGCAGGAGAGATTCAAGTTCGCCGACGCGATCCAGGAGGTAACGAGAAGATACGACAACTTATTCGAGACGAGCTTCCCGTACAGTTCCGGAATCCACCAAGCTCCGCTGGATGGGACGGATGAGCAAATCGAGAACAGCTGGTTTCATATGCACTTCTACCCGCCCCTGCTTCGGTCAGCTACAGTGCGAAAGTTCCTAGTTGGGTATGAATTGATGGCGGAACCACAACGAGACATCACTCCCGAACAAGCCGCGGCGAGACTCAGAGATTGCGCCGGAGAGCTGTACCGTAAGAAGCTCCAATGACGAGCGGATTTCGCCCACGGCATAGCTAAAAACAGAGAGGATAGAAATATAGCGTTAGATATACATAGGTAATTAGAAGCATACATAGCAGCAGCCAATACTAGCATTATAGCTGTTTTCCAGATTACCGGATGTCTCGACCGTACCCCTCCGCATTTTCTTAATAACCTGGTCTCTTCAGCTTACATCTCGACATAGAAGTTGTATTGACTAGCCATCCACGCAATGCCGACGGTGGCAAAGAAGAAGGTGGATACGACCGGACCGATATATGCTGTCCTATAGACCACGAATTCCGAGCCGAAATGCACAAGCGCAACGACGTAGGTCCACAAGGTGATTTGGTAGACGGGTGCTAGGTGGATATTGTAGGCGGCGTAGAGGCGCACGATAGCGGAGATAATCGTATAGGTACCGAATAACCTCGCAGCAAGAGGGGTCACTTGGTCCTGGGTGCGAGCTTCCTTGGAGTTGGACACCGAGGAAGCCGGCACAAGCTTCTGAGTCGAGTCTTCTGGGTTGAAGGTAGCTGTCTTAGGAGGCAAAGACGAGTTCGGTACGAATTGCCCATTGTAGAGGCGTCGTGAAAAGTGCAACGTCAGGTAGTTTTGGAGGGAGTTGCCAACGGCGATGATGGATGTCTATAATTACGGCTCTGTTAGGAGCGGTACGGAGGGAAAAGCTAGGGGATAAAGCTATGTCAGAAGGGCTCACGTACCACCAACAAGTAGTAAGGCAGATAGCCTTTAGCAGTTGGAAGATAATCTTTGAGGACATCCATGATATGGATAGTAATGAATGATATCAGTTTACAACTGGTTTCATAGGCAGCAGTGCGGGCAATTGGGTTATGTATGTACTACCTTGGGAGCTGAAAGTTTTCGAGGCCGTCAAGGTATGTGAAGGATCTCAAAGGGTTATACACTTACCTACATACCTAACCGTCAAGGGATTCTATGGATCCATATTAGCAATTGACTGATGACTTATCAGTGGCTAGCTATCATGCGCTAAGCTGCCAGCTCCAGGGATAGAGCTTCCATCCAGGTACCAATCAGGGCTAACAATAAAAAGAAAGATACCTGAGTGTATCCAATACTCTTTCATGGAAAAAGGAAAAAGGAAAAATCAAAGAGACTAACCGAAAAAGGGTTTGAGGTAAGTACCCACCCTAGCTTCGACCACGGATCTGCGTCACACCAAGCTAAAACCCCCCAACAACGCGACAACCTTAAATGTCAGCTTTTCCTCTCGTCTATTTTCCTGTACTCAGGCGGGATACAACACTTCGTTGTAGACTGCGGACAACTCATTAGAGGAACCAGACCTTTTCAAGTGCATTCATCATGGATTCCGTGGGCCATGTCATCGCGTCCATCCCTCAGAGCGTGCAATTGGCCTTTGCTGGTCTCGGGGCTCTGTTCGTAGCCTCCAAACTGCTGAGCTTTCTTCGTCTATTCCTAAGCGTCTTCGTCCTTAGTGGTACCAATGTAAGTTCTATGCGCMCCTCGCGACTTGCTCCCGTTTCCGTGCCATCTCTTTCTCTAACCGATGGGAAACCTGCCTCGTAGCTTAGGAAATATGGCAAGAAGGGCACCTGGGCTGTGGTGACGGGCGCATCTGATGGCCTGGGGAAAGAATTTGCTACTCAACTTGCCGCTAAGGGTTTCAACCTCGTTCTGGTATCACGAACACTATCTAAACTAGAGGCCCTGTCCCAAGAGCTCGAGAACAAGTTTTCTGGATTGCAGACTAAAGTCCTCGACATGGACTTTTCTGCCGACGACGATGCCGACTACGCCCGTCTTGCCAAATTAATCTCTGGCCTTGATATTGGCATTCTCATCAATAACGTCGGCCAGAGCCATAGCATTGCCGTCCCCTTCCTCCTTACCGAACAAAAGGAACTCGAAGACATCGTCACTATTAACTGCCTGGGCACTCTAAAAGTAACCCAGGCTGTCGCTCCGGGCATGCAGGCCCGCAAGCGTGGTTTAATTCTTACCATGGGTAGCTTCGGTGGATGGATCCCGACCCCTTACCTAGCCACCTACTCTGGCAGCAAGGCATTCCTGCAGTATTGGTCGTCCGCTCTCGCCGCCGAGTTGAAGCCGAGCAACGTTGATGTCCAACTTTGTCTGAGCTACCTCGTCACCACAGCCATGAGCAAGGTGCGACGGGCAAGTATGTTAATTCCCGGCCCGAAACAATTCGTGCGAGCCGCCCTGGGCAAGGTGGGACGTGGAGGCTGGCAGAGTATGGCGTATACTTACACTCCATACTGGAGTCATGCGCTGATGGCCTGGGCCATTGAGAGCACTATTGGTGTAGGCCATTGGTTCGGTATTTGGGTCAATTTAAAAATGGAAATGGATATTCGAGATCGTGCTTTAAGGAAGGCTGCCCGAAATGCGAAGAAGGAGTAGAGTATTCGGAAGTGAAGTTGAGCCGGGGTGGGAAAGACCTTTTGAGGGGTTGATATGGCATATGTAAGGAGAGAAGTATTGTCAGAGTGGACAAGACTTGCGCGTGCATATGATAACGACGAGTATAGACACGAATGTTGAGGCCGAGGCTAGGCATTTATGAGTATCTATGTTTCACTTAATTCCTCTGTTCCACGGTCAAGTCATTGCTCTGCTGAACTCTGAATTCTATGTGGTATACATATTTCCTTGTGATCTTTTCAGCTTTCATTTTTAGATGATGATTAAACAAACTTACACTTGAAATGGCTCACTTCTATTCACACTACTCTTAATATGCCCGGCCGACCCTCGAATATCTTGACTACTTCTAAGTAGGTATCCAGGTAGGTATCCAGGTAGGTATATGTAGGAGAGAAGGAATAATTGGAATGCCAGGCAAGTAAGTATGTGTTTGTAGTGCCTCAGCATTCTATGGACATATATGTAAGTAAAGCCTTATCATTATCGCTCGTTACTAAGCATACATACCAGTAGCCAATAACGTTACACAAAGCCCCACTTGTCGAGCAGGACACCTACTTGGGACTAGCGCGCTCAAGTCGCGAAAATGTAAAAAAACCGAGAAGCTTCAGGCAGGTGAAGCGCGTTGTCGTCAAAGCTCCCGCATTCGAAAAATAAAGCTAGCCTGGCAAACCTAATTCCAATTCCAGCCTTCTCGCCAATACCTACCAGTATCAAGGTAGCTCTGGATCTGGGACCACGACCTCACAAATTACAACCCGCGACAACATTCACCTTTCTCTACCTTTCTCCGTCTGACAAGCTCTTCTTGATTTAGGCATAGAATCGAAAAGAGCATCTTCGTCCATTCCTATTCGAGAGAACTAACTCGACCGTCGCCATTGATGACCCGATAGCATCGCGGTGCCCCAGCCGCCTGCATTGGCTACTGTCCTTCATTCCAGTCGACCAATTCCATTTCTCGCGACCATCTCGCCGTCGTTGTCGCGCGCCTGGTTGTCACAGTTAACCCTATACAAGATGGCTTTCCCACAGACGCCGTCTCATGCACTGCCCGGCGCTTTCCTGCATACTCCCGCCATCGCATCGCGTCTCAACTCCCAGCAAGACCCGGTCCGCCGCCGCCTGTTTCGAGAAAATTCGGCTCCTCCTGTTGGCCAAGCCGCAAAGTTTAGCCAGGATCATGGCCTTGTATTCAACGCTCCTACGAGTCCCTCTGAGGAGCAAGCGGTGATACGAGGTCTACAAAACCAAAACATACCTCCTCAACCTCCTCTAGCCAAAGCCGCTACGTACATCAACAATGCACTCTCTAGGGATAGCGAATATCCCCAGCTGGATTCCTACTGTAGGCGTGAGTATTCTTCTGTAACCTTGGTTTACCCAAATGCTAACAAACACTGACAGAAATATCCTCCGACTACGATCTCACTCGCATTGACTCTCCCTGGGCTCCTTTCCAAAAGACCACCACGTACGCCCTCCCTAACAATGTTCTTGAGCAATACAATAGAGCAGAGGTTTCCACGATGATGGGGCTATTCGCCGAACTGAACCACGCTTGGGTGACCATCGACAATTCTCTCTATCTTTGGGACTATACCCACCCAAACCCCGAACTTATCGGCTACGAGGACAGTCAGCATAGCATTACTGCCGTGAAGCTTGTGGCCCCGAAGCCCAATGTGTTCAACAAGATCATCACACACATCCTAGTCGTCGCCACTACCTCAGAGATGTTCCTCTTAGGAGTCGCTGCCAAAGATGCACCGAGTGGCGCCAAAACCATCGAGCTTTATGGCACCAAGATGTCGCTACCCCTGAAGGGCACCGAAGCTCATGTTATTGCCGGCTCCGCAGACGGCCGCATCTTTTTCTCCGGCCAATCTGATAGCGACATATACGAGCTCAAGTATCAGCAAGAGGAGAAATGGTTCACGAATAGAACTGAGAAGATTAATCACACATATCGTCCTTGGACTGCCGCAGTCCCTAACCCGTCGCAAATTCTATGGGGAAAGACCACGAACGAGCACATTGTAGATATTGTTGTTGATGATAGCAGAAGTCTGCTCTACTCTCTTTCCAACACGTCGACTGTGCGCACTTATCACATTGAACCCCCGAACAAGCTCACCAAGGTCATCGAAAAAACTAAGGATGACTTTCTACGCGATATAGCCCATGCGCTTAGCGTCTCGTCGCCTTTGCTCAACGATCGTATTGACATCGTATCCATCAGTCCAATATCCGCAGTCGAGGATTACAAGGTTCATCTTATGGCCTTGACGAATACGGGGTGCCGTCTGTTCATGAGCGCTACAAGCGCCGCTTCTTATATCCTCAACGCCTCGAACCAAGCGCCGCAAAGCATGCAGCTACAATGCATCAAATTCCCACCTTCGGAACAACGGAGACCTAGAACTGACAGATTCGGCGGTCTTGTCGAATACCCAGATATCGAATCGAAGACTCTCGAGAGGAGCCGGCGAGGGATTCGATTCGCGCCTGGTTATTTCCTGGATTTTGTTACCAAGCCCGAACAGCCCAATGTCGACCTTTTGTTCATGTCGGCACCTGACAGTGGACGGATTAACCATGGTCGCCAGACTCAAAACATGCGGTACTACGAGCATGCTAACTGGTTCGAGATCGGCAGTAGAGCTGAAGATATCGGCCTTGTCACGAAACCATTCGCAGCACGGGGTCAGCCCCAGGGTTTTGGGAACGAGTTGGCTGTTCAGTTTGACGACCCCAACGGTACCGAGTTCGCCATCCTCACGAACACAGGCGTACATCTACTGCGGCGGAAGAGGCTAGTCGACATTTTCGCTTTAGCCCTTAGGAGCGTCAGCGGAGACGAAGGGGTGAAGGCCGAGGTGAGCAAGTTTCGGAGTGCCTATGGCCATGTTGAAACGATCACCGCTGCGCTCGCCGTCGCGTGCCGTCAAGGGGACAACGGCCGCGCTGGAATAGGTCGCGGCGTTGACCAGACCACGCAAGATCGTGCAAAGCAAGTCTATATCAATTACGGTGGGAATCCCAGACTTCCCGAACAGGACGGGCAGCCGGCAACAGTCGAAATGGTACAGCCTTCTACTCGTCATTCCGCCCTGACTCTATATCTCAGTCGACTAGTTCGACGGTTGTGGCAGTCCAATGTCATCGGACTAGGGACCGACGCGGGCGGAGCGTTAACTATTACTAGTGTCGTCCCAATCGGAAAGCTGAAGGAAGTCCAGGGGAGCGTAGAGAGTCTAAGGAGATTCCTTGACGAAAATCGGGCTTTTATTCAAGGCCTATCCGGACCGGCAGATCTACAAAGAGCCGGGAGCAAGCAGGAAGAGCTTGGCTTCCAAGGCGAACATCAAGCTATGCGTGCTCTGGAAACACTAATGATGGGAATCACTGAGGGTATATCTTTTGTTACAACACTGTTTGAGGAGCGAGTCACGGATATATTTGCTCGTCTTGATGATGCATCGCGGCAGCAGCTCCGGGATCTTACGTACGAACAGCTCTTCTCGCAAGACAGTGGCAAGGAACTTGCGAAGGTGCTAGTGAAGGCCATCGTTAATCGAAATATTGAGAATGGGTCTAACGTCGAGACCGTAGCAGACGCGCTGCGTCGGAAATGTGGTAGTTTCTGCAGTCCTGACGATGTAGTCATTTTCAAGGCCCAGGAGCAGCTGAAACGAGCATCAGAACCGTCTCTAAACCCAAACACATCCCGTACACTTCTCCACGAGAGCTTGAGACTCTTCCAAAAGGTTGCGAAGAGTCTTACACAGGCGAACCTAGAATCAGCCGTTGAACAGTATGTGAGCCTTAGGTATTATGCTGGAGCTATTCAGTTGTGCCTAGTAGTTGCCAACGAAAAAGACCGAGGCAATTCTGCTCTCTCTTGGGTCAACGACGGTAAGCCCGCCAGCGACCCAAGAGCAAAATTTTTCGAAGAACGCAAAGTCTGTTATGGTCTGATCCACCATATTCTCCAGGATCTGGACACCGCTTCCAGCCGGGAGCCAGAAATGATTGACGGAAAACCGACGCTGATCGCGACCAAGCGTGCTGAAGCTTATGATGTCGTTAGCACCTCATCAGATGAGGTCTTCCATTTTGATCTCTATGAGTGGTATATACAGCAAGGATGGACTGATCGACTTCTTGGCATCGACTCGCCGCATGTCACTACCTTCCTTCGCCGCCTGGCCTCCAAAGATTTCGAGCATGCAGATCTACTTTGCAGATTCTTTACCATGCGCCAACAATACTTTGACGCCGCGAAAGTCCAGGCCGGTCTGGCACAATCCGACTTTCCCATTTCTATTAAGAATCGCCTCACTCTGCTTAGCAAAGCGAAGACTAATGCCAGCGTTATGACCGCTGGTATTAGCCGCCAAGAACAGCAGCTCCTTAACCACGAAGTTACTGAGCTCCTAGAGGTGGCCCATATCCAGGATGATTTGCTAGAGAGATTGAAGGTGGACAGCAGAATTCCTCCGGAACGTCAATTAGAGATTCAAGAAGCCTTGGATGGCAAGATTCAGCCTCTATCAGAAGTAAGTATTTGATACAGACTCCTATCTCAAACTTTGAGATTGTATATGCTTTTTGCAGTTGCTAACATCTCTCGACTCAGCTCTTTAACGGCTACGCTGACCAAGCCGGTTATTACGATCTCTGCCTCCTTATATACCACGTTGCCGACTTCCGAAATTCCACTACTATCGCGCAGACCTGGAGCAGTCTCATTCAACAAACCCATGAGAATGTTGTGGAGCAGTGGTCGGCGTACGATGCAGAGCGCCGTAGGCGTGGGGCGCAAGCTGGAGACCCACCTCCCCAGCCGTATGAGGTGTTAGTCGGCCAGATTCAAGATATTTGTCACCGCTCTTCCAACGACTCTTTCATATTTCCCGTTCCGACTCTTTTGCCGGAGATATGTCGCTACGCCTTCGAGAATGCTCAGGATACAAGGATTGGGGCCGACGTCAACTGGCCAGTGATCGTCTTTCTTAATTTAGGGGTGAGCTACGATCTTGTAGTGCGCGTCTTGGAGCAAATGTTTGAAGCCCAGGAGGTTCCATTCCGCGGCGTTGGCCGAGCGAGAATTATCGAATGGATTGCATATGCTGTCGGTCAGTGGGCTCGCGAACTCAGCAGGAATTCTCGTCCTGAGGCAAGACTAGACCCATGGGTCAACGACTTGATCACTCAATGCGGGGACTGGTTAGCCACAAACCCATCAGTTGATAACCCAGGTGGCACAGCTCGCTGGCCCTTGTCAGATATCGTGAGCGAAGTAAGACGAGCCGTCGAGGGATTGGTTTTTTCACCGGTGTCCAACAGGAATAGTATGGGTTTCTATTGAGACGTGATACGTCTTAGTATGACGTTCGGGTCAGGATTCGGAGGTTTGAGATATTAGGCGCTCGATACGCGCCAGGTTGTTGGAATAGAACAATACTCTAAGCCGGGATTAAAGGTTGGGCCTCCCAACACTAGTATACTAAGGGACTACTATGAGCATGCGATGCAGGGGACAAATCTGATTTTGAAGATGAAGGTTGATGTCAATCGGCAGAGCAGAAGTTGCCATAGAATTGGGATGTCCTAATAGTTTTATGTCAACGCCAATCGGTGTCTGCATTAGGCAGTGTAGCCTACCGGCTAGATGCTCATGAGGCGCAGAGTCGCGTTGCTGGCCGATTGAGTCAAAATACAATGCATTACATGACATTACTCTTAGTGATATTTATTGTGGTTACCTGGTATTAAGGATCGATTTAGTCAGGTTTATTCTCGACCTATGACTTTCCTCGAAACCGCTTTCCGGGACGTCGCTTAGGGAGACTAGAATAAGTCGCTACGTAAGTGCTTAGGAGGTACCTTGTGGGTATCTTATATAGAATACTTTCGTATACTCATTCATAACGCTTTATATGCAATTTAGCGGCGTTTTGTAAGCTCTACCCTTATGTAGAGCTTCGATTATGATGATATACACTTCTAACCTTAGGTACTTGCCGCATTGGCTTAGTTAGGAAGAAGCATCTACAGGCCTCGCTCGCCCACAGATAAGCAGATCAGAACTTGATCCAACGGACTATATCCCGGAGAGCCTTACTGTGCTAGAATGACTTAATTCCACGGAGTCAGTCAATATAGAACATGATTTGCTGCACATCAGACCGAGTGCCTAGTACATGTGGAATAGGGGACTATCGAGTGAAGAGCTTATAGTTGGGCACATATTAACGTAATAAACTACACTTACATCCTCGAGATTCTCGGGGAAAACATTCTTAGGTATAAGAATAACTATTTGAGAGCACTATATAGTATATATCTTCGGTATACTTTTATCACGTCCAGAGTTCAACGCTCCCCAGTTACCACGCTGCCTCCCTAAAGCAATCCTACCCATTTATGGAATAATTCTCACCCTGGACCCATTTAATATGTCCTTTCGCCATTCCCACCAGAGTGTGATCATGTGCTGGTCTCCGAGAACCTGACCGGCGGACCTGAACTATTAGCCTCGTTAGCTGAAAGCTGCACCACCCATATCCGCTTCGAGGTCGATACATTATCGAGCCATTCAGGGTATAGTATACTGGCCTATCCAGCTCAACGAGGTTGACCAGTCTAACGTAAGGTATTTACTTGCTTCACGGTCCCAGCCCCTTACCCTCGGCCCCTTGACTGGTTAGACTTGGGTGCGGGTGCTAGAGAAATGAAGCGCCACGTCAACTTCGTGTTGCCCTGCCGCCAGGAGCAGCCACCAATAGAACACGCATCAGTTGGACGGCCGCCTTCTCCTTCTCCTTCTCCCTGCTGGAGGATAGCTAGATTGACGGGCGAGCGTAGTAGTCGACTTATCCACGACMCCCCMCCAGCCATTAATGATGAGAATGAGTATGATGCGGCATTACAATTCGGGCTGTCCAATCCTATATTGACGAAGGACGAGCTTGGGTCCGAGGTTGAGCTCCCTAGACTGATGCAGCAAACGCGCCTACACGATTGTAAAGCTTCATGGGAATTGGAGGAAAAACCGGAGTGTAAAGCTTGATCTTGCACTGTAATTATTTTAATGCCGGGTCCTTCCAATTCCAGGAAACTGTGAATCGCTCTCCAACCATTAACGGGGACTTTTGGAAGGTAAGGGTATTGAAGTTTGGATACAGTGTTTTAGTTCTGCTTCCGTCCATCTGATTGTATTCAACGAAGGGAAGTTACCAAGGAAAGCTGTAGGTCAATATCTATATACGATATTTTGGATATAAGGCATGGAGATGATTGGAGATGATTGGAGATGAAACTAGTGATCTTCACGACACTAGCATGGAAATGACGAGACGAGCAGCACTGCGAAGACACAGGGAAGTATATGACGGTAGTATCTACAGCACCAAGAATGCACCAGTCTCTAACATGAAATAAAGTTCTGAGCTGGCCGTGGTCCTCAAGGTGCCGTCACTGGCCCAACTCGGAGACTTTCCGGGGACTTTGTCTTGAGACGCGACATTTGCCGTGAATATAAAATAGGGTCAATTCCAGCAAACCACAGAGAAATTTCATATCTCAAAGAATCTAATTTATTCTGTAAGAAGTGAGATTTAGCAAATTTCTTGTTACGTACCTAATCTAAGCACTCGAAGTTGTTGTCTACTAAAACTCGTCATGGCAACTACTCAGGAGAAAGAGCTACAAAAGCTCTATGGGAAGTTCGCTGGTGGCCTCTCTGACGAAGAATTAGACCGAGTCATCGCTGATGCCGAGCGAATCATGAGGGGCCCTGCAGGAATGTTGCTTACGCAGGCAGGCCTTGACGAGCGCACCAGTAAGCCGTTCGCATTGTTGGACAACGCTTGCGGAACAGGTCCCATCGTGGCACATTTGCAAGATCATATCGACAAGAAAGTCTTGTCAGAGAGCAAGATAATATGCGCCGATGTCAATGGAAACCTAGTGGACACGGTGAAGAGGCGGGCAGCCAAGTATGGCTGGGTGAATGTCGAGACGGCTGTCGTCGATGCCCAGGTTCGTTTATATCCATAACTCGAGGCACAGCGGAGCCAGTGTGTCTGACTTGTTCCTATAGCACACGAACTTCGCAAGCCAGTCTTTCTCGCATGTAACCATCAATTTTGCCATGCACATAATCCCAAGCCCAGAGGCCGTACTGCAAGGTAAGCGAATGGCAGCAAGGTTAAGTAGGGAACATATTGCTAATGAAGACCCAGACACCATGCGGTTGCTCAAGCCAGGCGGGGKGTTTGCCTTTAGTGTCTGGCATAAGGACACGAAGGGCTGGTCTCCCGATATGAGATCAGCCTTCGAAGCGTTGCCCTTCGACGCGCCGATGCCCAACCCCGTGCCGATGGCCCTCCACGGGAAGTCCCAGTGGACGGAATCAGAGGGTGTGAAAAAGGAGTTAACAACTCATGGGTTCCAAAACATTCAGGTCAAGACAATCCCTCACAGCGTCCACGTCCATAGTGCCGAGGACTACCTTAGGAGCTATAGGATGATGAAGGACTGGATGGTGAACACATATTGGAGTGAGGAGAGTAAATTGAAGGCGAAGGACATGCTGGACGACCATATTGTGAAACATCTCAAGGAGAAGTACAACGATGAAGGGTGGGACCTCGATTGGACCGTCCTCCTTGCTACTTGCCAGAAGCCTGCTTAGCTACATGTACTCAGGCTGTCAGGTAATTATGGATTAGGGTTGAAGGTCCATTGATTTAGGATGTTTGGGCTTACGGTTCCGACCAAGGAATATGACGAAGGGTTTACACAAATTGAAAGGGGTTAATATGATGCATTAACCAAACTTGACTCCTTTGAAAGTTACCTGTATTAAAAGATAATGATAGTAGAAGTGATCGTACCCAAAGAAGTCGGATTATCTAAATCCATATATCTCCTAAAGCGTGCCGCATCATGCTGTATCACGCATATAGGCATATTTGTATGCAACGGGCACCCTTTTTATATACATATATACATATATACATGTATATCGGATTCTTATCGATAGATGGCAACAATGATACGTAACTCGAAATCGTTAGTGATCGTCAGCTCCTAACGCGAACAACGTCGAACCGAATTTCGACCAAGCTCCATGTGTCGTCTTTAGCCCTTTGTCTCTCGTTCGAATGTCGGACAAGAGTCGCTGTAACAATAGTTCAAGCTAAGCCTCGACATGTCCCTTCTACGGCCATAATATCGATATTGAGGTGATCGACTATGCCTTCAATTATGCGCTTCGTTCTGGGCGCGCTGCTTGTCTTCGTCCCTATTGCGACGGCGAGCTCCAGTCTCAAAGAAGGCATCCTGCCGTCCTACCACTATGGCGCACCCATCACCGTCGAGTGCATGAATAGAAGCATGTGGGTTCCATGCACATTTTATTCTCCATTCCCCGTTTCCCATCACTGATTTGTCCTTAGAGAGACCGGTGAACATATTCAAGATGCGAAGAACGAGATACAATGGATTCCCTTCCCGATATGCAACGAGACTGGAAAGTCTCTCGAATTCAATTATGGCGTTGAGGGTGAAATGAACTGTACCATACCTATGATAGACGATCCTTTCTTTCACCTGCTGGAGTTTTACATCCACAGCGATGCGCCTCTTGCCTGCCGCCTACCCGCCCGACCGCCCGCCCACGTCGAGATAATCGGCGAGAAGCCGTACCAACAAGAATACATACCACTGGTATTTGCACTGGCTGGGACCTTACAGCTGAGCCATCTGCATATCAGCACCCACCTCAATATCTTACTCCATAGCACCCCGAAACACCACATCCACCCTCACGATAGCGGCGTCCTAGATAGCGGCGCTGCATACAGCACAAGCCCACTCAGCCATATGGAAGGCAGCTTTACCAAGAGATTGGTTATCGGCGATCCCCTACCCCTCAGCTTCAGTGTGAGGTGGTTCCCGACCCCGGCCTTGCCCAAGACCGAGGGTAAAGTGGAGTGGCAGGGAATGGGAGGTCATATCTATGCCAGCACCGTATTTTATTCTCTAGTATCTTTCATCGCTGGCGTCCTTGTTTCGGGTGTCTACTTCTTCGGCATCATACTGCCTAAGAGGCTGAAGGGTCGGGGTCTCGGCGGTGCCACACCATTAGGCTACGGCATGAACGGTGTAGGTAACGGTTGGGGCTATTCAAAGAGAATGGACTGAGCAGTTCGGATGCGTATCATCGTAGCAATTTTTAATGGGTTCTTGTATATATTACGAATATGATGAGGAATCATGCGTGTCGAGATCGCCCTAGGCTTATCGGCTGTACCAACACATAGTTACGGTAATGATACCAACCGGAAAGAAAACGCGGGTTTAGGTAGTTATGAAATAACTTCAAAATCCTTTTTCTCCGATAGCGGTGTAGGATTACAGGCTTGCGAGTGAAATGCCGATTTCATAATTACTGGTCTTTCTTTCTGACGTAAGTCGTGCTGAGACGCTTTAGCAACCGTGAATACATGTCAACAGTTAGGATGATTGCTATTTTATCCCTAGTTAGCTGGTGCCTGCCTCCACATGAACTACGCCTCAAACGCATAGTCCGTATCAGACTTACCAATAGCAAGATMCCCGCCATAGAGCCCACCTAGCAACACCATTTTCTGCTGCGCAGTCACCACGGCCGGGTCCCAGAGGAGTGCTTCATACATGCAGGTTGCCGTAGTTAGCGCTGTCTCGACACCGTACACGAGGAGCAACAACTCGGCGCGGCCGTCCAGCCTGCCTTCTTTAACGCCGTTATCGCTAGAATGACTGCTGCCGAAGAGCACGCGTATCGCCCAAAGCGACACGGGCAGGTGAAAAATGAGCTCTAAGAAGGCGAACAGTGGGAAGAAGCTTGGTATGGCTGCTGGCGGKGGCGCGAAAAACTGATCATTGTATGTCTCGATGTAGTAGACCCGCAGCTCATATAAGAAGTGCAGCGGTGACGACGGGGGGACCCAGAGACAAGCCGGATAGAGAGGTACGAGATCAACACCTATAATTATTAGATAAGATGTGTGATAGTTTGAGGTGTAAAGGGTTTTCGACAGTCAGTCACATACAGAATAAGACCGGGAGGTGAATGAGGAAGTAGGTGAGGTACACCTTATCCAGCACATATCGCATCGACGAAGACATGATGGAGCGTAGATAGGTACTTAGGTAGATATATTAAGTCGTCAAGTGAGGACTGAGTATAGTATCTCAATTAGGAACCTGCAAGTGAAGAATGAGCCGAGTTCTTGACACAATCCGACCGTATTGCCACGAAACGAGAAAAGACGCTTTTCAATATGTGAGATTTCGAAATTATGAATGAGCCATGTGCGTAATTATTAATACACTGTACCCATATACTGTATCTCCTAACCCCTATTTACGACTCATGGGGCTTCCTCAAGATGTCGAATTCACATAACCTTAGATGAGAATTACTCTGGTTTAGGATGGATGATCTTGGAAGTAACTCATCGGGGKATCTTGGAAACTACACTCGTAGTCTATATTTTAAGAATCGGCATGCATATTAGGACTCACATGCAAGACGGGATTCCAAGTTAGACTAATGGCGTAAGAGTACCTCTGCACGTAGAGAAAAGCCTATGGCTGTTGGATAGTCTTGAAGTTAGATATCTAGGTTATCGAATCTGCTATAAGCAGTGGGATCCCTTAGAATTCACATCCTATATAAAGTTATTGATAATACTATGTTCATGCTTTCGCTTGCCATCTGGTCAAGTCCGTTACCCAAAGAAGTCCAAACAGCACAGGAATCAATGCCATTAGAACCCACCATAGCTCAACGGTAAGGCGGGAACGTAGCCAACGTTTAATCCGTACCCTGAGCTGTCGTTGGTGTGCACATCTCTCCGTCCCGTAAACGAGGCATCCTAGACCGGGACGTGATTCACATTCGATGTGTTCACGGCGCCGCTGCATGAGCAACCTAAGAAGCACGCTTAGCCACATTGGAATGAATGGCAATGCCGCCGCCCTAGAATTCTATTCTGGATAGGCAAGCCATTGAATCCTTACCTGACACTGCCTCTGCAGAATTTCAGATCGCTTCCTAGGTCACAGCGATGATTATTTGGGCATTCCAAATGCAAACTTCGACGCTCAATCAGCCAATCAACCTTGAGCTCGAGACCGGTGTCGATGAGATGGTAGAGGTATCTGTTGGTGTGTTTGAGGGATAGGGCATCGGGGTATGTGAGATGCTGACTGATGAGCAGATGCAATTCAGGCGGCAGGCTCTCGAAAGTGGATACCGCTGGAGGGCGAGGCTGGTAAATAGGGTCCTTTCCCTTTAACTCGGTTGGGTCCATATGGGACATAGAAGCACGATAGATACTGCTCATTTCGCAAATGGATTTGCGACCTGTTTACTATAACAAATAGGGCTATTGGTGCGCCGAAGACGCAACAAATTGAGTCGTAGGTTGCCGACCATTGAAGCCTTAGAGATGGCAAAGAGTGAACATACTTTTGGCTGATAGCACCGATTTGATTGATAGACGGCTTAGATTATTGCACCTGAATACGAAGCGGTCGGAGTTTTAGTTGCTTCTGTATTCCCCTGCTGCCTGGTCGTGTAGTCATGTCTCCTCGTGTTAGGACTAGGGCGATTACGTCTGCATCGCGCTTCAGGCGAAGGCTTCTAACCTTTACTTCCTCACCCTTGAGCTGACCCGCTTGTGGATAGATCGCCAGTATTCTGGACATAGGCGAGGGTTAAGGTTGCAGTTTCGCACCTTCGCCATCAATCGACAGCTGAGAATGTCAGCCACGCAGCTAATACGCAGCAGACGGAGATGGTGATACAAGTATACATGTATGTAAGTATCAAAACGAGTAGGCGACGATTGCCAGGGCGTACATGTACATGGTTGCAAGGTTGACCGTGAATGGACGAGGGTGCGGAGCAGTACATACCTAAAGCAATACATAATACACTAGGTACATGTACATGTACGTGAGTAACGGTGGCTTTAAATGTCTAGTGCAGCCCCTTTTACTGGAGCCTACAGGCAGGCAGCCAGCCACTTAAGGAGGTACATGAAGGTAGGATGCATGCGGGGCACCCATGTGATTGCGCGACGGGATAAGGTTGCTTTAGCGCGTCAAAAGACGCATCACCCACCCCTCCTCATAACTCCGTCGAGCAGTCAGTTCGCCAGTCCGCTCTGTGTCATCCCCGCTCAATTCATGAGAAGTCATTGACCATGACTCGGATCTTGACCTCCTCGCTCTCCATTTTTCTGTGCCTTTCGTATCCGGTTTGAGCTTCACCGCGCCTTGACTAATCGTTCATGTATATATTGCCACCGTCCTAGTAACTTCCAACTTAGCAGCTAAACATACTGTGATGCCCTCCCGGATACTTAGAAAAGAATTATGGCCACCTCCGTTTCTTCCGTGTCAGACGGTCATAGATCTGTCGAGAGCGACTACGGGTCTGATTTTTCCATAGAGGAAGAGGATATCGTAAACCAGCTTCTCGAAGACCTTAGCAATAATAAGACACCATCGAACAACCTCGACGGCTCCGATACGGATGCCGAGACTGTCGATCAACTGCCTATCCCATTGAAATTCATTAAAAAGGGAGACAAGCACGAGGTGGCAGGTCTACGCAGCCTCTCGGAGAATGCCCCGTCCGGCAAGATGAAGTCGCTCCCAATTAATCATGGACGGTATAACAGTGGCTCTGTTGCCCGTCTGGCTACACATACGCCATCGTCTATGCCGTCGGATGGCGTCCAGTACCCGGACTGTGAGTTCTCTAAACAACTTTTACGTACATACCTTAGGTATATATAATGTAAGGCGTGTCTAACTAACTGGTAGCGTTTAGTAAGCCGCGGCATCTCTGCTGCAAAATCTGATGTTCTCGTCGACTCAGTACCTGATGTACCTCCAAAAGACCCTCGATCCCCTCTGCAACGCTTTCGCTCTTTTCCAAAGAAGCCGCTAAGTGTCTCTGACTTGGCTTCTGGTGCGTGGTGTGAGCTGCAATATTGGTATACGCTTACTCTGCTTCCCGGAGGAAGGAAGACGAAAACCGCAGCCATGCAAGGCGGCACCCGCGTTCACCAGACTTTAGAAGACCAAGTACATACTGCAGTCCAAGTCAAGGTAACTAATAAAGAAGAGGCCTTTGCGCTACGACTGTGGAACGTCATCCAAGGACTGCGCACACTTCGAGACACTGGCATGACTAGAGAACTCGAAGTATGGGGGGTTATTGAAGGTGAAGTAATCAACGGCATCATCGACGAAGTCAGTCACACAAGTCCAAATGTCGCTTTTGAGCAGGAGCTTAGCCTATCGCAATTATCCAAGGGCTTCATTACGCCATACTCAAACCTGCAGGCCGAAATAACGGACTATTTGGGACCGCAGAGAAAGAAAGTCTACTTAACCGACGTCAAAACTCGTGGATCAGACAGACTACCTACTGGCGCTGCGCTCAGACCAGCCAGGGTTCAATTGTTCTTATATCATCGGCTCTTGGGAGACATGGCCTCTGGCATGATGAATTTCGCTGTTATACTGGATCGATATGGTATCAGGCCGGATGTTATGTTTTCTGATGCCTTCATGGCTCAGGTGGGAGACTTGCACGATGAGATATTCTACGACGCCGAGTCAGACCCGGGAACGGCACCCGTAATTCCTCATTCTTACCAAGAAACTGGGGGGCCGGGCGCGTCGCCTAATCAGTCCCATCAGATGACCCCGCCTTCTGATTTGATAAGGTACCGATCCATAGCGCAGATGTTGCCGTTGCTAGAATCGGAACTGCGGGAGACATTCCCCCAGGGTGCCTCCACGCTAGCCGATCTTCTCGCCGTTCAGTACCGCCACCGAGATGACGGTCGTATTCTTGGGAATAATTGCTTTCCTAACGACCCCGAAGCATTAGACGGATACATTAGGCAAAATCTGAAGTGGTGGCGTGGAGAAAAGGATGCTGACGGTGTTTCTATCGAAGAGACGTATAAATGCCGATCATGCGAGTTTGCGGAGAGTTGCCAATGGCGGAAGGACAAAGAAGCCGAATTTCTACAAAAGAAGAGGAGCACCAGGCAGGTCTATAAGTAATGAATATGGCATCTCTATGCTTCAAATTCCCCAAGTACCCCCCGCCGCGTATATGGTTGTTTATAACTTAGGTACCCGGAGTAATTACCTACATATACTCAGATATTATTCTTCTCCGTCGTTCTAGATTGGTAAGGCGCTGGTCATGGCGGCTGGCCAAGTGGAGCGCAGGTCACATCATCTAATGCCTTAACGACTAGTTCATTCAAGCGTGGCTAATTGAATCTATGGCAGCTCCTTGAGTCGTCGACGTTGGCTGGTTTCGTGATTCGATTAGCCGTAAATTGAAATCACGAGGGACCAGCTTCGAGGTTCTCCCTCCATGTAGATATGTGCGCGTGTAAAAGGCTGCCGACTATTGATGTTCCACCGTGGGGACCGAGATAGTACGGATTATCTTTCCCGCTTCAATGATTCATTCAGGGCAAATTCATTTTTGCCTACCAAGTGTTTTTGTGGTTTTGTTCGTCTCGTTTCTGGATTCGACGCTGTTGGTAGGTACTATGTAGGAGGTATTCGGCGCAAAGTCAGGGGCTCCCGCATTCGAGATCCCTGTTCCGCACATGACAACCAACTGGTAGCGGCGATCGTTCTCGCATCTCAGGCTACTTTAGGCGTTAGACCTAGGATCTATGTCTCAATATAGGGCATGGATCATTATGATTTATGCCGTTAGCGTTAGAACTGTCTGAACAGCGGGTCGTAGGCACTAGGATCTAGATACCTGATAATCTTCAACACCCGGGCCTCTGGTATCGACCTATTCATCGATTTTAAGATAACCTTGGGGATGGGGTAATTAAACCAGTAGAATAAGTAGGTAATTACCATTTATGTAGCTTCGTTTCGCACCTATTGCTCCCCATCTACGAACAGCATTGGTAATCGTGACCGTCATGCCGATGATACCGTACGAGTCGACTGGCTCTCAATGACAACTCGGTCTATCCAAACGCCGTGAATGCAAAGTACCATTCCTCTCAACGGATATTAATTCTTCTGGTTATGACTCAACAGTCCCACGTGTTATCTCTCCTCCGGCGACTCGGAGTCCATCGTCTCGTTTGGAAAGGTTGGCATTATGACTAAGAAGTAATTCTGGGCTCACCTTCCACACTAACGAAGCCACACTTAGCTAATATATCAACTATAAAGAATGAATCTGTCTATCAATCATCACTCAGCTTGCCTAACCATGATGCGCCCTCGGACGAAGACCCTAATTGTCCCTTGGCCCCTGGAACAATGCCCCCCCGTTGGCTGCCATTCGCGGAACACTTAGGAGAGGACATTTTCCATATGGTATTGAGCAATCGGGTTGTTAGCCAGAGGTTTGGGGCGTATTGCAGTGAGCAACAATGTGAGGCTGACTTCGAATTTTTGACGAAGGTCAGTCTTATAACTGTCAACGAACCATGAGTGTTGCATCCAAGCTCATTCATATCTGAAAAAGGTCCAAGGATATTCCGAGAGTGCCAACCACATTGCTTCAATCTTTGCTGCAATTTCAACTTCTTTCGTCTCACCCGGGGCAAAGTATTCTTTACATCTGCTAACTAAGGTGTCAAGAGGTAGACTGAATGCGGATGTTAAACATATCGTATATGCTTTTCTATCTGGCTTAAAGGCCGTCTTCCTAGAATCGAGATACCATATCGAGAAATACGTGGCCACAACTATAATGCCTGGATTTGTGAAAAGTCAATTGGTTCAATGCACGGCCGGGGCCCTGTCTGTTCGCATCTCTATTGCTTCATATAACCCATTGGAGTTCCCAGGCCCCGGGGAAAGTTTTTGCCTACCTAAATCAATGGCTTAGATTACACTGTCACCGCTGTCGCGGAAGCTTTTCTTACCAATACTTGTTATGGACTGGAAGAAACCGTTCATCGGAATTGCCATTTCTTGCAAGGTCCATTTGCTGATAATACCCTAGGAGACATGGAATCTGCTGAACTTTTGTTAACCTCTCGAAAAGGTCGTGAACCATCCTGGAATCTTTGCTTCTTTTGGTGCTCAAATTGACGTCTCCAAATCCATCGAGAGCCGAGAAAATCTGCTATCGGTCTTGAATGGCATCAGTCATACTGATGTAAGGCCTGAAGATAGGAGAAGCGAGCAATTATACTTCGAAGGAACCGTGTCAGATATGAAGCTGGATAGAGAATAGAGTATCCACAGTAGGGAGGGTTCTCGGAGCTCAACGTCTCGTAGCCGCTTCCTGCAGCAATTTCGAAAACCACCACGCACTCCGTATCTTGCTATGGTTTCCGAATCATCCAACTACCTATGTTATAAATACCACGACAAACCAACCGAAACCGAGCGATCTTCCGTCGCAGAGGCTTTAGATACAAGTCTCAGTTTCCTCCACAACCTATTCTTACCATATCATATTAAAATGCGACCCATTGTCACGAACATCACTTGATCAGTAAAGACAGCTAACACCATCCGGAATGCGCAAGAAGCAGACCTTAAAGCTTCATGTCATGTTTTACTCGAATGAGGCGGCTGATATTTTATCTATCCGTAATGATGTTGCTCAGATGGACATTTTTCGAATTCTTGCGGACAAGGCGCACTCGCCAACTATCACAAAGTCGTTCAAGTCGATGGTCCGAGGGAAAATAGGATGCGGGGAGTCCACCAATGCTGAGACTACGGTTCATACGAGCCACTCGCTCAAGAACAGACGAAAAGCCAGCAGTGGCCCTGGAAGGCTGTGTAGAGCAGATTGGGATAATCTCACGGCTGATGAGCATCCTAGGTTTGAAAAGAAGTTGGCCAAGAGTCTTAGGCAAGTGAAGCTTGTTACCCACTGGACTCCGATGAAGAACGCCGATGGTAATACCGAGTTAGTTATATCAATCTTAACACCATCTACTTGATGGCACTGTGTGTATAGAATAGCAGCGAGTACTCTCGCTATGAATATATGTGACGAAGGACAGTGGCATTGGATCTTGCGGTCTTCCCAGTACCAGCGTATAACTCCGGCGCTATTGACCTGTTTATCTGTAACTCCCTCTTAGGTGCCTACCTTATATGGAGGGTGGTGCTTGGGGTATGGCTATTCGGAGAATTCCCAATACTTGCATGCAAGGAACTTCTTGAGCTACAGCACAGACATCGGGTATAGGGGTAGCGAGCGGCACTGGGGTTCGCTCTTGGGTTTCCGCGGACGGCTCGTCGAGTTCTAAATACTCATTTTCCCTTCTCTCATAACTCACCATATCTTTTCTTGCCTGTGGTCCTTAGCTCCGGATTAATCTAGAGGCTCTAAGGGACTCGACGTTGCCTGCTTCATAAGACAGCAACTCGCTGTTTTAACCGCCCCTTAAGCTTAATGTAACCTTGAAATCGTGGGGAATCCTTGCGAAAATCACTGAACCTAATCCTTAATAGTCATGCCTACTTTTACCTCGGTCGGCAAAAAGTGATCCGGGAACTGTTTTGGATTCTAGGCAATTTATTAACCAAGTCTCAGGGATACGGATAAATCTAGAGCATGGATGACGAGGACCACCGTGTGTGTTCTTTATTTATTGCCATCAACCCAGCCGAATCGAGAGTTGAGCAGAGAAGGCCTACGCTGTTAAGCCATAGGTGTTACGATGTCTCTGCTGCTGCTGATAACCGGGTCGGTCTTCCTGCAACTTACGGTCTTGGCGAGGACCGTAAATTTGGAAACTCGACAATCAGGAAGTACGATTACGGTAAACCTCGGACAGAAGTACCAGACGATCGACGGCTTCGGCTGCTCGGAGGCCTTTCAAAGGGCCGTGCAGATATCCAAGTTGTCGGAGGAGCAACAACAGTATACTTTTGATCTTCTTTTCAGCACGACGAAAGGAGCCGGCTTGTCTATTCTTCGCAATGGCATTGGTTCCTCGCCAGACATGAGTTCTGATCATATGGTCTCTATCCAACCTAAGAACCCTGGGGGCCCGTCAAGCCCTCCCCAATACGTCTGGGATGGTTCGGATAATAAGCAGCTATGGGTTTCCCAAGAGGCCGTTAAGCGTGGAGTCAAGACGATTTATGCCAACGCGTGGAGCGCCCCTGGTTACATGAAGACTAACAACAACGATGCGAATGGCGGTACTCTGTGCGGAGTGAGCGGTGCTTCGTGTTCTAGCGGAGACTGGAGACAAGCATACGCTGATTACCTAGTGCAATACGTCAAGTATTACCTAGAAGCTAACGTTACAATAACGCACCTGGGATTCGTCAATGAACCAGATCTTACGTTCGTATGCCTGTACAAGTATATAAGAATTAGCAGAGTGGTTGGCTGACATGTAGTGGGCTCGTGCAGGACGAGTTACGCGTCGATGCGATTCTCAGGCTCGCAAGCAGCGGATTTCATCAATGTGCTCGGGCCTACTCTCGAGAAGGCAAACCTGAGCTCAGTTGGCATTAATTGCTGCGACACCGAGGGCTGGAGCAGCCAGGCAGGCATGCTAGGTCAGTTGAGTTCCGTTGACAGCCTCATCTCAACCATCACCGCGCATTCTTATACGTCCTCTCCCGGGTCGCCGATGAACACTCGTCATCGCGTTTGGCAGACAGAGGCTGCTGACCTGAACGGGCAGTGGCAAGGGGGTTGGTATAGTAATGGTGGTGCCGGAGACGGCATGACTTGGGCCAATAACATCTATACGGCGGTCGTCAACGCGAATGCTTCTGGTTATCTATACTGGATCGGAGCACAGACTGGGTCGACCAATTCAAAACTTATTCGGATCGATGGCGATAAAGTCACTCCCTCAAAGCGTCTCTGGGCCTTTGGACAATGGAGCCGATTCGTCAGGCCTGGCGCGATTCGTGTGGGTATCCAGGGAACGGCGTCAGGTGTCCGCGCGGCAGCATTCCGGAACGTCGACGGTTCAGTCGCAGTTCAATTCATCAACAGCGGGGGATCAGCGGCCAACGTCCAGATCAACGTCAGCGGAGGCAGCGGGTTTAACTCTAGTACTGTGGCGGCGTATGTGACTGACAACAGTCACGACATAAGCGACTTGACTGTGTCACTAAGTGGAGGAACGGCTGTAGTTAGTGTGCCCGGAAGGGCTATGGTCACAGTTGTGTTGAAACAAGGAACGTCTTGAGCCGGTTAACGAGTTACGGCGGCCATGGKTTCGAATTGCAATGTGAGCTTTACTGTATGCAATTCCGAGATTCAATGGACGGGTCGACGTCGGTGTCGATGCTAGTAACACGCCTAGTTTTGGATTTATCGAACTCGAACTGTGATGTTGAAATGGAAATCTTAGATAGCCCCCCCCCGGTAGCTAACTTGGTATGCATTATGTATGTGATATTAAGGGGGCCGGGATCTCTTCACGACGATCCTTGTTCCACTATCCTGGATTAGACTGGAGAGTGGGGGAGTAACGGCAAGACGGCGCAACACAACTGGCTGATGGAACGTGGGCGAAGCCTTGTGGAGATGACCGCCAACCATTGTAGAATAGATTGGCTGACATGGTTCACAGCCCTCTTTTCCGCCTAGTTCTAGAATTTCGTACCGAGTACCTGATCAGCTCTTTGCTCGGACCAAGTGATCAGCAATCTCGGATGTTCTCACTGTAGCCAGTACAAACGGGTTACTATCACCCTTTGAGGTAAAAAGGAATCAGCCAAGACTACAACGCTTCGCTCCATTGGTGCTGCTGGACCCAAGCCGCATTAACGTTGTTGCAATAGCAGGCAGCATGATAAATTTGGCTCCCGTACAGGACGGGGTGACGGGGTTACACTTATGTAGGTAAGTAGATAGGAATGTGGTCAAGGAGGCGACATTGACAATCGCGTTAATGGAAACCTCTTCCCTAAAAATTCGTGTCGCCGGTCCACCACCATCGTTTGCTCTACTTGAATCCCTACTGATCGCTTAATTTTTTGACGCCTGCTAAGTTACTTTGTTCCGCATCGTGGCCACCATCATGAGGTGTGTTATACCCGTCTTTTGAAGAATCGGTCAAGGTATCTGGGAAAGTACAGAAATCTCCCATAAGCGGTGCGCCTTGTCGGCCACAGCCTGATGTTGGTCACTCGAAGTCCTCGTGACTGGCTAGCTAGCCTTCCGGATAGTCGGATATGCTCGCTTAGATGGCAGACCATACTTCGATATGCTGCTATTACTTTTATCGTCTCCATAACACTCTCTGGCATCTTTTTATTTCGCCGTCCAGAAGGATTCCTCCGTGACGGCGGGTCGCATTACTTCGAATACTTCTGGAATCGAACAGCAAACCACCCTATCGATCAA
This sequence comes from Hypoxylon sp. E7406B, assembly GCA_000931505.1. Lineage (NCBI taxonomy): Eukaryota > Fungi > Ascomycota > Sordariomycetes > Xylariales > Hypoxylaceae > Hypoxylon > Hypoxylon sp. E7406B. Next base: position 21,503 of record JYCQ01000268.1, on the reverse strand, counting down.
CTCATTAGCGATGCGCACACGTTCCACGAGAACCTGCTCAAGCAACGGAGCTTCGATCTCCCCACAGCCGCTGCTCGATATCGCGAGCGACGAGGGCGACACCCGCCCCCAGGCTTCGATGCCTGGTTCAAGTATGCGACGGAACACGACGCGATCATCGTCGAGTCCTTCTTCGATCGGATACACGCCGACATCGCGCCATTCTGGGGCCTCGACTCCCAGACCACCGCCGAAAGAGCCGCGTCGTGGGAACATGTCGTCCGTGTTCGCAACGGCGTCGCCAATGGTACAGGAAACACAGAGGGTAAAGTTCCGTGGCTACAGCTCTGGACCGGCCTGGTGTCCGAAGCGGCGCCGTGGTTGCCGGACGTCGATATGCCTATCAACTACATGGACGAGTCCCGGTTAATAGTGCCGTGGGAAGATGTGACGAGTCTTGTAGAGAAAGAGCAGGGAAGTCGATCGATTAAACCGTTAGGAGAGGKGGTAACTAAGTACAGCGGCCTGGCTAAGGTTGACGCCAAAGGCGGCGACGTTGAACCTTATCGCCCCGAGTGGCTTGGAGGGAGCTATTGGAACCTGACACGAGTTGCCTGCGCTCCCGACTCTCCGTCCCGCAACGTCGCACCAATTGAAAACTTCGAGGAGTTGCCGGTCTTCCCAGACAACTGGGATCCCGACTACTCGTACAAAGGTTACGTCCGTAATTTCACTGCCGCCATGGATCCCTGTGTGCAACCCCACATCCGCGGCCTGCACGGCACGTTCGCGGAACCCCTGACGCTGTCGACAAGCAAGGAGCTTATCCCTCTATTCGGCGGGTGCAAGCTACCTGTCAACAACGAGATCCTCATTCCCGGCGCCATGTATCTCACGGACGATCCGTTCTACTCGGGTGGGGATACGCATGGTCCGCCCTGGAGGCAGAAGATCGATGGCGTGGTGTGGCGCGGTGTCGCATCTGGTGGCCGCAATAAGAAGGAGAATTGGTCGCATTTCCAGCGTCACCGTCTCATCCAGATGCTAAATGGCACAACAGTTTCCGGAATGGAAGAGAACAATTCTCGTGCCATGACATTCGAGATGCCGCCTATGCAGAAATACGACTTCCCTCGAAGGCGCGAGGGAACCATTGGTGGCTGGTTAGAGGAATTCTCCAATGCAGGATTCGTCAACCTCCTTTGCTTTCCAGCCGACTCCAACTGCACCTACGTGAGGCCGTACTTCTCCGAGGTAGAAAGCATCCCAATGAAGGAACAGTATAAATACAAATTCATGCCTGATGTTGATGGCAATAGTTTCAGTGCTAGGTTCAGGGGCTTCCTGCTATCAACCTCACTTCCGCTCAAGGCTACTATCTACGCTGAATGGCACGATGACCGACTCGTACCTTGGCTGCATTACGCCCCTATGGATAATACTTTCCAGGATCTATACGCTATCCTCGACTATTTCACTCGGGATAGAAAGGGCGATAAGTCGGCGCGCTTCATTGCCGAAGAAGGCAGGTCATGGGGCGCCAAGGTGCTCAGAAGGGAAGACATGTTGCTCTATGTTTGGAGACTGCTCCTCGAATTTGCGCGTGTTTGTGATGAGAAACGGGACATGCTTGGATATATAGACGACTTAAGGCCGGCGTAATGATGTATATATTTCCCCTTTTCCTTGGCTCTGTACCATATTTAAATAATACCCAGAATTGTACGATTGCCAAAAAGTCTATTAGTCTCTTTACGTACCTAACCTAAGATGCCTGGCACAGTACGTGCCCGAGATTCCGAGAAGGATGATGCTAGCCCTGATCAAGTTGCTAATTAGAAGTGTAGGAATTAGTACGCTGCAGAGTCCACATTTCTCACCATAGATTCCGCAACGACCAAGATTAGATGCCCAAGGAGGCATCTCAGCCAGCGCCAGTATCCGCACGTAGCCATTGGATTTTCGATCGTGAAATTGTTTACATCGGCAGAGCTGGGGCTGGGGCTGCGCGAGTATAGCGTATGGGACGGCCAAGGACCTAGAAGGCGGAGTTGGCGTTTGGCATGATAATAGTAAAACGACCATCGGACATAGCACCCTTATCGGCGTTTAGTTCAGCAAAGCCGAAACTGAAACCAAAACATCGGGACTATTTCGTTTCAGACGGATATTTAAAGGTGGTAACCATGATGAGGTCTAGCCTAGAAGCAACTGCGCTTCTTTCGACATCGCCTACAATAATCCGAGTGTGACCTAGAATCAGAAAGATGTCAGATTATAGCCTTCCACTTTCCGGCAAAGTTGCCCTAGTAACTGGAGCCTCTAGGGGCATCGGGAGGGGGATTGCCCTAGAGCTTGCCAACCGAGGCGCCACAGTAAGCTCTTGTCAACTAGGCTATGCTTCGTTGATCGGATTAGAAGCAGCTGACCGTAACTTAGGTAATTTTGACATATGTATCCCAGACCAGCGAGGCCCTTGTCAACGAGGTCTGCCAAACGATCGAAGCATTTCCCCACAAGCCGCGTGCGTATGGTGTCCGCGTCGATCTGAGCACTCTCGACGGGGCCCAGTCCCTTGTTAAGAGTCTGCTTGAGCGGAACGAAAATAAGCTCAAGATCGACATACTCGTCAATAATGCTGCCATAGAAAAGGTAAAATCCTTGGCGGAACTGACAGTGGATGACTACAATGACGTCTACAATCTGAACGTACGTGGTACGATACTATTGACACAGGCGATCCTACCTTACCTAAATAGCGACGGGCGTATCATCAACATTGGATCAGTTGGCGCAAGGCAAGGGTTCAAAGACTTGGGACTATATTGTTCGTCAAAAGCGGCTCTCGAGGGCTTGACTCGAGTCTGGGCTGCCGAGTTGGGCGGCAACGGAACGACAGTCAACTGTATTGAACCGGGACCAGTTCAGAGCGATATGCTTGACAACATTCCGAAGAATATTGTGGAACTCCAGAAGGTTCTAACACCCATTGGAAACAGGCTGGGGACAGTCCCTGAAGTTGCGAATATTGTGGCTAGCTTGGCTGGAAAGGATGGTGCATGGATCACCGGACAGTCGGTTAGCGTGACTGGAGTAAGTCCTAGTATTGTCCTTGGAGTCTCTACGTGCTTTCTGATCAGTGCTAACCTTATGACCTTGAAGGGTTACGCCATGTATTAGGTCTATTAGCTTTGCCTATGCCAAGAAGGGACCCCCACATCACTGGCCATCACAGGTCGAAACAAGGTGTTTCTATAATATCGAAATATTTGGTGTAGAATAAATTAACTCTCTGAATAACGTGGGGGCGGGTTGTATGGTGTCAGGAGACCATACGGCCACACAAAGGCTCGTTCGGGATACTTCTGACGTCGCAAGGTGGACCAAACTACCTAGCCTATGTATCTAATGACGTTATCCGCACTAATTCTGAAAACAGCACCTGCTCTTCCACTGAAGCATTGAATTAACATTGCGAAACCATGTCAAGAGGCCCCAAGAAGGCCACCTAGATTTATTAAGCCAAACTAGATCCTGAGGCTCGAAGATTTGGTATTCTCTGGTAGATTTAGCTTTCCATCCTCGAACTAATGCACCGGTTTTCGCGATAGAATACCGCTCTCTTCGTAAGACGTGCTAACATATTAACCTTGAGAACTATCTCGTGGAACCTTTTGGAATTGGGTACTATCTGGTTTAATTGTCTGAAGTTAGTGACCTTTCTATTAAGCCTTCATCTTTATTTGGGATCTAATCGAGGACTTAATCCTTATAGACTTACATAAAATGGGCTGACAAATACTCGAATATGTATAATCTTGCTTACAAATAAGGTAGTATAGTGGAGAACGACTTACAAATGAAGTGTTATAGCAATGATATGGTAGCAGAGATCGACGTGTATTATACACTAGTAATTATTTCATTGACTAAGGTTTGGTTCATGATACATAAAAGGGGGTTTACGTCCACCCTCACAACGTGAATAGAACTCCAGGAGAGTGTCCACTACAAACTGTCACGAGTATCCACGATAAAATACGTCTAAATATGCCAACGAAAATCAAGGTTGCTGTGGTTGGCGCCACTGGTCGAACCGGAAAGTCAGTTACGGAAGGTTTATTGGCGTCTGACACAGACTATGTTTGTGACCTCGTCGATATTGGGTGCCAAATGTCGGGCTAATCCCGTTTTAGGAGATCATCGCTCTCACACGCTCGTCTTCTGTCGGCAGTGCGGCTAACAATGCACTCAAAGACCGTGGCGTTCGTATCGTAGCGGTGGATTTGACGGGGCCGCAGGAGGATCTTATTCAAGCTCTGACGGATGTTGATGTCATCGTCTCCTGTATTGTTTACAATCGCCTGGATGACCAGATTCCCTTGGCTGAGGCAGCTAAAAAGGCTGGCGTAAAGAGGTTTGTGCCTTGCGATTTTAGCACGCCGGCACCGAGAGGTGTTATGCAGTTGCATGATCAGGTATGTCCCCAAAACTAAGATGTAAATTCGTTCTAATAGCCTTTGCAGAAAGATGACGTCCTTGCAGCAATTCAGCGTCTCTATCTACCGTACACTGTCATTGATGTTGGCTGGTGGTCTCAGCAAGCCGTGCCGGCTGTACCATCGGGTCGAACCGATCGCGCCATCAATAAGATCTTGAACATAGTCCCTGGCGATGGAACGGTACCAATAGCATATACAGACTTGGCGGACATTGGGACCTACGTTGCGAAGATCATCGCTGATCCGAGAACCCTTAATAAAAAGGTATTTGCATACACGGACGTACTTAGTACGAACGAGGCCACGGAGCTTATGGAGGAACTCAGCGGTGAAACAGCGATAAGAAACAAGGTACGTCCGCACAGTGAAGAATGAGTTATCAAATCACAAAACTAAAGGCCATCACAGTTGAGCGCGGAAGAGATTCTTAGTAGAATAACCTCAGCTCGATCTGCTTTGGAGAAGGACCCTACAGATACTGCCACTAGGTTTGCCCTACTTTTCAATGAGTACGTGTATTCATGGGGCTTGAGAGGTGATAACACCCCTGAGTCGGCTGTGTATTTAGGCTATCTGGATTTCAAAGAGCTGTACCCTGGGGTTCAGGGGAAGACTATGCGGACCGTTTTCCAGGAAGTTCTAGAAGGAAAAAGAGACGTAAAGTGATGTATTTTCTGTATTTAATCAACCAGTTTCAGAGATTGTCGTATATTAAAACTCCTCAGACTTTCTAGTGTGTAACGTAATAGAAACTGTAGTGAAAGAGAGAAAGGTTGTTAATATGTGATATCGTGTCTTATACCACAAGCTGCCAATTTTTATGTAGATGTAGATTCTATATCATAGCAGAGTCGAAGAGTTCGTTCCTCTAGTATTCTTCAGAAGTCTTTTGTATTTAGATAGTTTTAAAATGCTTCTAATAGTGATACAAGTGTTCCAATAGTTTCCGTTCTGGTAGCCCTAGATATAAGATACTTAGAGTCATAAGACGAAGATAAAATAATCACATTTAAGCTGTTAAACTAAACGAAGGGTAGCTCTCGAGAGTGCAGGATAAATATTAGAACTCGTTCCGGTTTAACGTAGAGCTTGACAAGAAAGTTGCGCTCCCCCCTTTTTTAAAACTTTCACAACTTAGTGTCTAGAGTTTAGTTAGCATCAAGGTCTAGTAAGAAATTCAGGAAAGGGGCAGTCTCAAAGTAGCCCAGAATTACTCGTGTCTTCCACCATAGAGGAATCCAAGAAGACAACCGCCTCAAGAAGCGCAACCACATTGAGTCCATCGACTCGTAGCGTGTTGTATAATTCAAAACATTGAATGATAAATCAGCCTTTAGACGTTGAATTTGCTTGTACGTCTAGAAGACAGAATTAATGTCATGAGGAGTAGGTGCCCGATTCCTCTGAAGTAGCTGTACAAGTTCATTAGCGAGATTACAGACTCCCTCGACTGCAAGATTGCCGCCCAAACCAGCATTCAATGTTGTCTGCCCAATAAATTAGACCAATGACAGACACAGCGTTGTAAAATTTACCTTAGAGATAGCCTCACCAACCAGTACAACTCTACCCCCGTTATTCCAAGGGCCTTGTATCACACCTTCTTCCATAGGAACTATACCGCTTTTAGTGCTTCTGTTCCAAAGGTCGCGGAACGTATATCCAGAGCTCGCGAGGAGATCCTCGTATATATCGATAGTAGCCGAAGCATCGGTATCTGTATAGCGCAGACAATGTAGCGTTCTCGAGACTGTCCCTTCCTTTACGAACAGGAACCAAAAAATAAGMCCCCTTGAACCAGCCGTAGTAATACCCGATATGTTCTTGTAATAAACATAATGCACTACTCCATTAGGAAGTAGTATTGGTCCAGGAATATTATTCCTAAGATGACTAGTAGACGTGCCAAAGACTGTTCTGTAACTAGAAGTAAATACTTACAGGAACTATTATCATTAAATCCCTGTATAAAGGATGTCAACTTACCTGTAACAAGATTTTGGTATCTCTCAAGGTCATACTCCAAGACTAAGCCAGCTGGTAGCTTTCTAACTATGCTATGAATGCCGTCAGCAGCCACGAAAATGCTTCCCCGAATACTCTAGCCAGAGTCTGTTGTCACGTTTATGCCACTTTCGTCCTCGACGAACGACACGAGACCAGAATTTGTGAGAATTCGGGATTTATCTTTAATATTGTTATAAAGTATTACAAGACAGAAGTGGCGTTCCATGAACACAATTGGCCTCTGGTCTTTCCGTCACAGACTTGAAGATTGGGGAGTCATCGAAATGCTGGCGGCTTATAAGGGGAAATGTTGACGCATACATATTCTGCCAAATACCGAGCTGCTCGAATATCTTTACAGTGTAGCATTGTATGCTGATCGTGGGATCTCTCTGATGGGAGATTTCCCGCTTTTCTAAAACGATGAAGTCAATATTAGCTTTCTCTAACATATTTGCCAAAGCCAAACCGGCTATACCGGCGCCAGCTATAACGACTGTGAATGACTCGGAATCTGCCATTACGACGATTGGTATTGCCAAGTAACCTTAGGATGATACCTGGAGGAGAAACGTTTCTTGTGGCCCGTAAACATCCCACATGGAGAAAAGCACACAATCAAGGTTACATATATGTCAATCCTGTAAAGTACCTTAGGTACCTAATATACCTCATGTCCCGCCTGGGTACCATATCATGTTTCGAGATTAGAAACTGTTATCGGGGCCGCTTACTTATTTTAGGTATTTACTTGGAAATCATTTCTGCGTCTTGGATAGTGCGAATGATTAGTAGTATGGAAGGGAAATGGGAGATATCTCTTGAAATACTAAGGGTATATGACTTTTATAAGTACTAGGTAGACTTGAAAAGTTCAAAAATGGTCCTCTTAAACGAACGGCTTCTGTATCTAAAAACCTTGAAGGTCCCCAACTGGAGTTGGGTGATTTCTAAGACCGTTTTCAAACATTGGTGAACTAGGGGGTAGTTAATGGCCCCTGAAGTTCAATAGCGTCCACGATATAATTCGCACTTAAGAAATCCTGATCACCACTGCCGTATACGCCGAGTGTAAGGGTATTCTGTCCATTCTTCAAAGCACTGGCGGGGACAGTCCAAGTGTAGATCTCTCCATATCCACGGTATGCCCCGCGAGTCACACCACGGGAATCGATGAGTTTCTAGGTTATCATTCAGCAACTAGGCTCAAATCGAGGTTCAGCTTTATTGGCCTAACTTACCGGAGCTCCTGGATCCTTTCCTGTCCAGCTCCCAATAGCCACCGATGGACGTCCTCCTTTAAACGAAAGCGTCGTCCCCACCCTCAGCGTAAGATCTCTAACTTGGCCGGCGTTGAGATTAAAATTTACTTTCGCATTGCCACCAGTCTTAGAGAAGAGGGCCATGGGAAAATCGCGTGCAGATGACTGGCCAACTGTGAAGGTACCTCCCCATGAAGCCATGCGAACGTCACTGGGATGCATTCGCTCAATCTTGTCCCCATTTTTCAACTCTAGGGGTTTCCCGTCGAATTCCCCAATGCGCCATATGACGGAGGGGGTTGACTCCGCTGAAGAAATATTCTTGGTTGTCTCGCTTCCTGCCGCCACAATGACTGTATCTTTAGCTACTTCGTATTCACCCTTGTAGAGTTTAATAGTATATGTCCCAGGTTTCATAAGGGGCGACTTGAAGGCACCTGTACTGCTAGCCTTGGTCCAGTATTGAGCTTTATCGTTGTAAAAGTGAACGACAGCCTCGATTTCACCTGGGACTCCAGCAGCCGAGCCAGAGACCGATCCGCGCTGGCCTGATGGTACATATCCCTGAATATTGAGATCACCGAAGAAGGATGTATCCAGGTCCGCGGAAGGCTTGTCTCCCTTGCTATACGTACTGTTTAGTTTAAATCCTCGATCTGTTGAACGGGTTAAATGTTTGGCGGGTTACCTGAATCTCATAGCATATGGTCCCATTAATCCAAACCGCCATGGCTCGGTTCGAACGTGACCGCTGTTCATATACCAGTACAGCTCCTGGTCGCTACCAGTCTGACTATTGATGTCACGCATGAAAGGCCCCCCCGAGGAAGTTTCGTATGCCGTGCCTGGCATGATCATCCACACCGCCGCGTTCTGAAGGAAAATATGGGCTCAGTTTGTTTACGTTAGTATCTATTGTCATTACTTACCGGTCCCAAGACGCCGTGCACCTGGTCATCGATGAAACGATCCGACGTGTACATCTTGCACCGAGTTTGTCCGTTAGAACATCTAAATGTATCCTTACCCTCAAATGCGGTGCATCCGATAGTATTGCCAACATCGCCATGTACACCTGTTGGCAAGTTTTCCTGACGGAGGCGAGCAAGCCATCGGAGCTCACCTGGATCGACCTCGCCGGTGATGTACGTCGCCATATAAATGGTTGGGTCATCTGGCTTTGCTACATAGTAATGAGTAACGGGCAGCGAACTCGACTTGGCCGTGATCTTGATGTATTTGTCATTGATAGTCTCCGCAGATACCTGTGATGTTCCAAGGCCAGAGTTTATGCCAGATGCTTTGCTTTTCCCCTGGTACTCGACACCGTTGAATACCAAGCTTGTAACATCTCCATTTGCCCTAATTCCTATTAACTTGAAAAGCATTTCCGACGGAAGGATGCACTAAAGACCTATTGACTTCAAACACTAAACCGCCGTTCGTGTCAACCTGGTGCAACCACCCTTAGCTACGATATGGAATGATGGATCCGCCTTGCCTCTAGGTAGCTAACTGAAATACAAACCTTGTATCTGCTGCTTGTGGTTGTGAGGCCGAAGGTGGCGAGAGATCCGCTGATGAGAAAAATCAGCGTGAGAATGGCAGGCGTAAGAAACATCGCGATCAGCACACGGAGTAGTAAGCTTTTGACGGGAGATGATGGTCATGATCGTGGAAGTTAAACGCAACAGAGATTATATTCGCGTATTGTCGATAAAAGCTACCGGCTATATCTGGCTAAGTGCTGCAGGGCATACTTCAGCCGTGGATTATGAAATAATGATTAACCCGAAGCTTTGTTGACATACTGTTCCGGGAGGCTTGAATTCTTACATCATAAATCAAATTTTAGTAATACCCGGAACCAATGCTAGCAAATAACCTGGAGTGGCTCGATAACGGAAACAATCCTGACCGGAGTACATCTACCATGGCCCATCAGGGAAAGCGGGAGCTCGGCAGAATTACTACATCCCTGGCGGCAGAACAGACATACTAATTTCCACCGGAGACACTTTCTGTTCGGGTTAGAGCAGCCCGAAAGCAAATATCAAATGAATCCGCAGAGGTGGACACTTCGTATCGTACGTATGAGGCTTCCTAGGGGACGAGGAAGCGAACCAATTCTTGAATACCTTAGGTAGGTACCTGGTGACATAACGGAGACAATTCGATTTGAAAGAGATAAAGCACCTTGGCACCTACCTTGTTGTATATTTAAAATATATCATGGTTTAATGAGAGCTAGGTGGTTGGTCACAAATCCATCTGCTCAGGTACTTCTTCCGCCCATATACTTACCATAGAGGTAGTAGGAGGTAGGTAAACATGGATTTCAAATAGATCAAGTCTGAGATGTGCACCTAACCTAGACTCTCTATACCAAAATTTCCACGGAAGATTGGACGTCAGAAATATTTTTGGACGGTGGTCCCATTAGTTATTTCTTGAAGATTTCCATGGGGAAGCTATCTCGGATGACAAAAGGCTAATCGTCACGCTTTATGATGAATATCCCCTGATTTGCCCTTTAGTGCCTCAACGTGTGCTATCTTCTGTAGTTGAGCACCGTAGGTTACTGTCTTTCTATTGTTATTTTAATAAAAACMCCAGAAGCCATTAGAATCACATTAAGAAATTTATATAGGTAAGGTACCTAACATTCTATAACATTGTTACAATTTAACTACCACTAAAGACTTCTAAAAGCTTTATGAACGGTATTGAGCTGTCCTAATCAATATCGCTCTCATCGTCAGTTCCCTGTCCATCGTCTTCCCATTGGTAATCCGGATAGAAGATCATTTCTTGTATATAGTTCTGCACAGCTGCCTCCTGCTCTCTATCACCGTAAGGAGCCGGACGATAGTAATCTGCAGTCTTAGCTGCACGTTGTCGATTAAGGTTATCCCAAAGAACTCGAAGACTGGGGCGCTCTTCTCGGTTCATTGAAGTACACTGAATTACCAGATCACGTAAGTCATCGTCTAAGTTTGGAAAATTCGGCTTAGCAAGATTCGGGCTGGCGGTTGTAATGTAGCTATCCGGCTTGCCTGGCTCAAATGAGGGGATGTAAACTACTTGCGGCTCGAGAGTCCAAGTGGTATCGAGCGATATAAGCATTCTCATAATCTGCGAAACCAGATTCATTAGCATGTTATGTAGGTGCATGCCTCCTAAAATATGCACTTCGGAACTATACTAAAACGCGCCACCGGAGAGGGAAGTTCATTGGACTTACTCGGCAAATATCGAATATGTTGGTGCTAGTACCGAAGCCCTCACTTCGATTGCCAAAGAGTTAGTGCTTCATCTCCCAAGGGACTTTAGGTTCAAACTCGACTTACTTGTGTAAGTCTGGTACTCTTCTAGCCAACCCCCAGTCAGCCATCTTTAATATTGGTGCTACTATATGCTCGTCTGCATTTGGTAATAAGTCTCCGATTAAAACTAAGTTGGGGGGAAAGAGCATGTTAGCCAGCTAATTTCTTAACCAGCAATCCCCAAATTCAGCACTAGGATAGAAAACACCTAGTCTTATGTGAGGGTGAAGGACTGGCTTAATGTAATTTGAGTCCTGTGCTTCTCCGCGATAAACTCACTGTTGTCTGGATGTATGTCTCCATGTATGAGTTGCATCTGAGGTCTAGTCTCCCAATCGGGAGGGAACTCTTCATTCTCCTCAGGCGCMCCCTCAACTCCCCTGTCCGGCCAAGCCATAGCTATACATGCTCTTGCAACTTGACAAGAGGCGCGCGCCGCTGATTAGCAGATAAGATAAAGCCAGACATTTCTTATAAACTTACGACACGCGAAGAATGACCATAAAACTCTATTAGGGATCGGGCGCTCCCGAGCAGAGACCCTGTCGATGAAATGCCGCAGGGTACCGAACCGAACGTATTCCATGAATAGAGCCGGTCGGCTCAAGCTCTCGAATGGGTTAGGATTGATATCTAACATCTGTACAACATGCGGTGCACCACGCAGCCGCTTGAGGCAAATGTTAATATGAGCACCATCCTCATCGCGGAAGAAGAACCCACCCGTAACCAATCGATTTCATTCGTCAGGATCTCGTGGCTGTTCCCCGTCTCGTCATAAGCTCTTTTGATAACAAAGTACTCTCTTGGCGATGATGGGTCCATATACTTGATTACAACCGTGACACCATGCTTGCCATTGGCTATAGGGGTATAATATCTGTATAGCTTCTTGTAATCCTGGAAATGTTGCTTGATCTTAAGGATCTCCCTCACAGCTAATCTTCACAATACAGTTTAGCATAAGTAATACAATAAGCGCCTTTGGGTGATGAGCGTCACTTACTGATCGAATTCTTCCGCTACTAGGTTAAGGTTCCTACGTCTTCTACGACCCTTAGGAGGAGTAGGACCAAATGGCCCGAAATTTACGCTGATGTTCTTAAGGTTCTCTAGTTAGCTTCTGCCAAGGATAAAGGGTCGAAATTCATACCACCATGACGTCCCGAATGTCGTCGGCCTAATGAATCGGATAAACAGGAATAGAGGTAGTGTACGTGATATATACATGTATAAGAGCAAAACGCATTTCAAATGGGCAGTAGACCTCTATACGCTACGTAGCATTGTGTAGTCTGAAACAAAGAAATGCTTTCAGTCGATTTGTAGAACCTAGATAGCTAATGAATAAAGAAATAACATCGGTTGCCTTTGTACTAAAAGCTTTGTGACCGCTAAATGCGGACTTTGGTGGCACACCTCTTTAGTATGAATTATTCCGATGACCTGCCAGACAGCTTTACCATCTATCACACGGTTCCGCTACAATTACAACACCTATCACACTCCCCTCTGCCAATGCCATATAAGCTTTCTATTCCTGGCACTGTTCCAGCACCTGTCGCGTATTAAGATAACTACGCGGATTTCGAGTCAATATTAACGTAATGTCTGCTCCGTGTTAATCCAAGTTAATCCGTGTTGAGTATGAAGTTTACGTGTTTATAAGCTTATGCGACAGTTATCCTCAAGCGAGACGTCGCATGGAAATGAGGGATCATCATGGACAGATATGGACAGATATGGAGATAGGTCTATTGCCAAGACCAACCATGTTTGAGGTGTTGGTAATATTCAGTATGTGTTACTTGCACGCGGAATAACATTGCCTGCGCATGATCCATGACTTCGCAGATTCCTACAATGTCCCTAGCAATGCTAGATATCCTGGATTCATGTTTCTCGAGTTAACCTCTATGGACATCTGTTTCCAAACGACGTTATTAGGCTGAAATATGTCAAAGGAGTAGGGCTCATCTATGATGTTAGACAACTAAGAATACTTAGAGACTAGAGAGTCATTTGATATTCATGCATTGTAGATTGGGAGTAGTAGAAGCTAATTGGTGTGACAATGACGTTCTGTTCTGGAAAAGGGGGACTTACGCGCGTCTAACTCCCCACATCGCGGGTTGATATCCACATGTATATTTCAATCGCAAGCCTGGAATAGCTTGTTTCATTACCACTACTGTAACTATCACAGCCCAAAGCCGGTGTAGCTACGTCGAGTCCAGCAGATTACGCAATCTTCACCACCGGTAGGCATAGTAAATGACTGGTCATCGGGAATGGCTTAGATATGTGGACACTATTATTGGCGGAGGCCAAGTGGTAATTGTTTTGAGTAGGACTACGAATACCGGTCCTATGCCGGCCAGGTTCCCCTTTAGAGACATTGCAGCCATCTACTGAGCCATGATCGACATGGATTCAATTATTTTTGCATGTGCCTTACCCCTGGGTCAACAGAACTGACCAGTAGTATCAATCCTATTTGCACACGTAATCCTCGGCTGCCAAGAACTTAGGATGATGAACTCGACCCACCGCTCATTGCAGAAGTTAAGAAGAGAGCTGGATATGGTGGTTAAGACTAAAGATAATAGTATATAATAACATGCTGGCGTTGAACCTCTTCAGTTCTAATAGAATGGAAAGACCAACAGCTTGGAACTTTTCATAGTATCTCAGAAGAGAATTGATTCTACTCCGTCCGCCTACTATTCTATCGTTCGTCCATCCACATAGATTGACCAGCAAAATGCGATTCACCAATTCTGTCTTGTCCGCCCTGGTTCTTCTGGCTAGCCCTGCGGTAGCCCATCCTGGTCATGATATATCCCACGAAATCAAAGAGCGTCGCGAATTTCTCAACTCTGTCAAGCGTGCTAACCTCGATCACTGTGCTCCTCAGTTGAAAGCACGCGGTATTGAGAGGCGCAATATTGAGCGTCGAATAGCCCTTCTCGAGAAAGCAAGGGTAAAGAGTATGTTGAAACCAAACCATGTACTTCTTCCGGGAATACTAAATGGATCTTAGGGGGATTGAACAAGAAGCGCGACCTTAGTTCAGACTTAGCCACTGACCATAATGCCACTGGTCTCGGCTACACCCCTAACACCGATGCTGCTACCCTCTTTTCTGGTTACAACTCCTGCCTTTTGACTCCTGAGGTAACCCAGGGGCCTTACTGTAAGTTATTCTGTTCGATATAACGGGAGTAGATACTGAAAATGGCATTAAGATGTTGGCGGCGAGTATGTCCGAGAAAATATCATCGAAAATCAAGCTGGCATCGACACGATTCTCGACTATCAGGTTATCGACATTAACACCTGCGAACCCGTCGCCGACGTCTACGTTGAGATGTGGCACTGCAATGCCACGGGTGTATACGGTGGCATCGTCGCGAGTGGCAATGGAGATTCCTCGGATGAAACCAACATCAACAACACTTGGCTTCGCGGTATTCAAAAGACCGACTCGGACGGCGTAGCCCAGTTTGAAAGTATTTTCCCCGGCCACTATACTGGCCGTGCAACCCACATACACATAATGGTCCATCAGAACGCTGTTCTACTCGCAAACTCAACACTCGGCAACAATGTTAGCGCCAGTCACGTTGGCCAGGCCTTCTTCGACCAGGATCTAATCAATTCTGTTGAGCTCACCGAACCCTACAACACCAACACACAGGAGCTTACTTTAAATGCCGACGACGGCATTCTTTCGCAAGAGGCTGCCACCGACGGCGTTGACCCATTTTTTGAGTATACTCTTCTTGGCAACGACATCGCTGATGGACTCTTCGCCTGGGTCGCTTTCGGAATCAACACTACCCAATCTGAATCGATCACACCAGCTGCATTCTACTACAAGGAAGGGGGCGTTGCGAATCCCAACTCTGGAGCCGGTGGTCCTGGTGGCGCTCCTCCAAGTGGCGCTCCCAATAGCACCATAATTCCGTTGTCTTCAACCTCAGCCTCCGCATAAGGGGATATTGGTTCGGAGGAATAGTCGCGAAGGCTTGCTTTGCTTTATCAGATTATGATCCATAACCGGGGCGATCATCGTAAATTTCATTCTGCTGTTCATGTTACAAATAGATTCTGTTGCTAAATATCGCTTGCGCTGAGTTACCATTGGCTGCTATGCTGGAAGTTTGTGGCTGTGGCTGTGGCTGTAACCCCGCAGCTGCCCGCGGACCCCGGTTTCGATTAGTGGTCTGGGCCACCCTGTGCACTCACATACCTGAGAGATTCCTTTGAAGTTCAAGAAACAACATTCTTACATCCTAATCAAATCCCTTTCTTCCAGTCCCAATTTGTACAAAGAATGCGGTATAAATTGAACCATTCTTCTTGTATTCGTTAGCTTAGATAATCTACCTAACTAACCCTGATAATTGCGAGGCAACGAGATTGAATAGGTCTGTTTCAAAGAGCTGATTGATAGGCTGTAGAGGGTTGCTCTCTGATCAACAGATGTAAATGGTGACATTACTTCTACATGCATAAAACACTCATGCTTATGGAATATCACGTGATGCATTTGAGTAACCATTCAGTCACCTGACCCTCACACGACCTCTCTGCATGTGATATCTGATACCTTATCCGACAGGTATGTACCTCTTAAATAGGGGTTCCACTAGGTCAGTCGCCAGCATCGAAATCGAGGATACAACGGACGAATTAAGGTCTATAACTCGTTTATTCGATATTCTCAATTCCCTGGAAATAACCGGTCTTACGTCCTAGGGTTACTAATGTTGGTATTTTTAGTCTAATGATACATAATCAGTAACATCTGACACACTCGCACTACCATACGTCAAGTAACATGCCACCATTTTGATATCGCATACGACCCAACGTATAAAGAGCCCGCCCCCTTTGAGTGGGTTTCTCACCATATATCGATAGGGAACGATATCTATCACCAAATATTAAACCACTTTTCTCCTCTTGAGTTGGACGGTTTTCTCATATCAACGACCTTTTGAGATGCGTGACCATCTTAGCCATGACCCAAACGGCTGCATCTGATTTACCCATCCTCATCGTTGGGGGCGGCGTCGCAGGTCTCACATTAGCACAAGGCCTTCGTCTCCATTCAATCCCATTTCGCCTCTTCGAGCGCCAACCTTTGACACGCAACTCTCAAGGTCACCGCTTTCGCATCTCGAAAGATGGTAAGGCCGCTCTCAATAGCGTCTTATCTCTCCAGCTCCAAGAGCTTCTGAAACAGACTGCAGCTGATGGTTACCCCTTTGAGCCGCGGCATGTGGATGCTAAGAAACTCGACTACGCAAAGCCGATACCGGGGGACCCGGACGCGATGCCAGTGGACAGGGCGTGGTTCCGTTTGCTAACTACGCTGGATATCGGCGATGCCATCGAGTATGAGAAGGAATTTGACTCATATCAGATCCTAGACGAAGACGAAGGAGTTCAAGTCAAGTTTAAAGACGGTTCAGTGGCACGTGGACGGCTACTCGTTGGCGCGGATGGKGTCAAGAGCCGCGTACGTAAGCAGCTTCAACCCGACCGTAAACTGCTGGATATAGAGCGTTGGGTCACATGGGGCAGGGCACCATTAACGGAAGAATTGAGAAAAACCGCCCCGCAGGATTTACTCAGCTGGTGCATGTATATAGATCGGGGGGCTAATGTGCAGCTTATCGTCGAGCCGATGACGTGGTCGAAAGGCATTCAGAAGGAGACCAGGACGAGATTGCCTGATTTTAACGACTACATCTACTGGGTTGTTTGTACGGCACCTTTCCAATACTCAGAAAACTTGCCTAAAACAGCGACGGAGAAGAAGCACTTTCTAGATAAAGCATCTGAGACTTGGCACCCGGCCCTGAGATATCTGCTCGATTCAGCCGTTTACGATCTATCAACTTGCATACCCATACTGTCGAGCAAACCCGATACTGAACTTCGTTTGGTTGATCAGAATGCACGAGGGCGCGTGACGCTTATTGGTGATGCGGCGCACTCAATGAGTCCAATGGGGGGCGTTGGCGGGGACACGGCTATTCGGAATGCAGCTGACTTGGCACGGACTATAGCAGAAGAAGGAGCCACAAAAGGAAGTATCGCAGAATTCGAGGAGAGAATGGAAGCTCTAGCATGGGAAAAGATAGAACACTCATTCCGGAGTGGACAGAGATTTTGGTGTGGGAAAGCATGGCCTGAATACGATGAAGTCGACGTATGAGGAGTTCTCAATTTATTGGGCCACGATCTAGGACGACATGGAGGCAGAAGGGTAATTTCAAACACATAACTATGTGTAGGTCCATCTACATGAATGGGAGTCCTTGTAATGATTATTCTAAAATTCTGGATTGTGATCCTGATTACCTTGCTGTCAGTCGGACTACTTGGTGAAGTCACTTCCCTTGTAACGGAGAAGTTGAGTATTGCGTAGGGCCTTGAATCCTCATGAGAGAAATATCGTCAAATTCTGGTCAGTACCTTACCTACCTAAACCTAGGCGTTAGGTAATTATGGCAACTCTTGAAGACTCTAGGATTGCTAGCACATGTGTCAGAACGGATATGCGTAGAAGCCTTATCTCAGCAGATGGTCCTAGTCGTGGTACTGAATGATATGTAGGCATGTTGGCTTGATAAACTATGAAGAACATCATATCAGGATTCGGGTACCTCGGATCCCGTAAGGTATACTTAGAATAAAGAGGTTTCTTGTGTGTATACCCGGCTCTCTAGCCGTTAGGTCATAGTTTTTCGTACAACAACATAATTCTCACCCTTACCCTAAGGTCGGCCTTATGAAACATCATAACAGGTTTGGAAGATATGGTTAACGATATTCACCAGATAACACTTAGGTATAGATGGACAGAAAGAATACCAGAATCATATGCTGTTGAAGGGACCAGGAGAGAGCCATAAGTTGGCCATCTCCGCAAACCCCTAAAATCCTGAAGATATTGTCGGGATATCAAGCGTTGTAAAATTCCACGTTTTCCCATTGTCTGGTGTTGACATAACGCCACCGGTTGCGCCGGCTGCCCAATTCCCACTGTGCTTGAAGCTCGGATTCGCTTTATCAAGGACAATGTATACATTTTCCCATCCTAACGGTAGATTAAGTGGTTAATTTGAGTAGGAATTATAGAGGCGTACATCGCAAGAGTGGATAAACACATGACAAGAAAGACGTACTGTGAGCTGGAGCTGGGGAGCACCTGCCGGCTGCACACTCGATAGAGATGTAGAAGATACGCCCCTTTTGTCCCTGGCCTATTCGGTGGCAGTCAGCATCCATGCAATCAAGGAGGTGATCACCACACAGCTTGAGCTCGAACTCACTCGTCGAGACACTAGACTTTAGGACACCATCGATGTAGAGATCTTGGTCCCATTTCTGTGTGCTAGTATTCAGCTTATCTAAAGCGAAATGTAATCAGTTATGAATGCCTTGGAGGAATAGACCTATAAGATGAAGTAGTTTCAAATACAGTGTGTCCGGACCCTAGATCCAGGAGAACTTCCGACGGGCGTGCCAACAGTAGGATTGAAGCTGCCTATTGGTGACAAGAGTTTAGCATTAGTATTGATGTAGCCCACGGAAGTAATCTCGACGACGACAGAAGGAACCATGTTCGATAACTCGTACTTGGGAGAGTATATGCAAAGTTACACCATTGCTTCCCTCCGTCGTTGCAATAGGGGCTTGACTTGGCATTTTCGGATACTCCCTGGAGGAAGTCTGCCCTCCCGTCCATCAAGATAGCGCTCCAAACAGCAACATCACCGGCAACTGGATTCGGAAGGTCTCCTTGGACAAGCGTTGCGTCGGCCTCAGTAATATAACTACCGCTAGGGACGTTTAAAGTGACGAAGTCGAGGTTCGCCCCAACTAACGTCGCGAGGATGCCGATAAATGCCAAAGCCAACTTCATCACTGCCTATGAGGATGGTTGTAAGATGTGTACAGTCAGTAGGACTTAACGTGAGGGCGTCCCAGAGCGCGGTGTGACCAAGGGCATAAATATAGGTATCTACCTAGGTGTGCAAGCTAAGCGAATACGTACTTCATCAACTTGTGGCCAGCCTAAATCAAAGCCGGCTAATTTCATTCTGTGGCTATTAGGCTTGTAAAATCAATGGGATTTCCGAATATTCCCTGTCGATCTTATTAACAGCTGACGTTTATAACTTGCAATCCTTTCAACCTTACTTTTAATATTAACTTGATGCTTCAGTCACTCAGGGAGGACAAGTTAAATGAGATAATCCTTGGAGCTTTCGAATAGCCATGAACTTATTGAATTGAACTACTCAGTGACCTCACACGTCGGGCATGAAGGGTTCTTCAGCCCGTAATACTTGAGCTTCCCACAACCCGCTTGCACATAGCTCGCCTGCCTCGGGAACGCATACGTATCCCCATAGTACTCCAAGGTCGTTTCTCCGCCGCACGTATCGTTACCATGGAGGTAGTAGTATAGCCGACACGCACCACTCCACTCGATTGTCCACTCGCTGGCCGCACACCCGGCATTGTCTAAGCATAGTTGGCAGCACGCGCTGGCGTCCATCCCCGGGATTCCGATGAGCGTAGACGGAAACCCGATCGGAAATGCCCAGTCACGCGGCAGCAGTTGAACAGCGGCGCCGTGCCCATCTCGTTCGGCGATAAGATTTGTGGGGGCGCACTGCGCTGCGCGGGTTACGGTTGATGTTTCCAGGCAGGCGGTCGGCGCCGGTTTCGTTGTGTAGGCGAGCTGCCAGTCGCTGCTGGTCGTGGTAACGGTGTTTAGGTAGACAGTGTTGGTATATCTGAACGGCGCAACAGTTACTGTCTTGTTTTCTGATATCGTTGTTGTCGACAGCCAGTTGTACCCCGTAGCAGTGGATTTGATGGTGACTGTGCTTCCGACATAGGTCAGCACACGGAAGGATGCTGTTAAGGTGACGTAGGTGGTTGCGGCAACTGGCCAAGCGGTCGGCGTCGTTGTGACTTGTCCTGGGAACGGGCTGTATGTACCCGTGTATTCAGTTACGACTTCGCCAGGCGATGTGTTGCTTGCAGGCGATATGCTCTCGGCACATGCGGTCGGAGAGAGCGTGATGGTTGCTCGGACCGGGCTAACCCAGTTTACGATGGTAGATGTTCCATTACTTGTGACGACCAGTGGAGTAGATAAAGTGGTTGTAAAGGCTGACGTGTACGTAGAGACGGGCAATGTCACCTGTTCGGTTATCCACTTCGTTACAGTCTCGTCCTTACTCGTCGGAGGTTCGTGGGTATACGACGTCACGATATCAAGGCTGGTAGACCTTTGGACGGGGGTAACTGGTGTGCTGTCATATTTTACCGTGCTCGAGCTAACGTACTTCTCGGTAATGAAGCTAGTGACGACCCATGTGGTTTGATTTTGCGCATAGCAGGGGGTGAAAGAAAGAGCTGCTAACCCTAACAAGAGCGGGATGGGCATTGTAAGTGGAAGATTTACTGTCGCTCTCTAATATTGGCTGGKTTAGATATCATAAGTGATAAATGTCGATCGTGGGTCTGAAATTTCTATGATGTTTTATATCTATAGATGCTCTATTGCCCGTGGTAAGAATTGAATGTTACAATCCCTTCCACCGCACTGTTTTCAGCTCGGTTCAACGTTGTATTGCAGAGTTGCTATCCAAGACGTATAAACGGAAGTCCCAATACTTAATTTGCATACTATCTCGTATTTGCTACCTGAAGAACTATTATCCTATTAGCCACGACCTATACGTCCCTTTTAATGGAAATATGTATGAATTCAATTAGCCGTAGAACGTTACATTCGAGGTTTAAAACTTTAGTCGGTGTCACGATGCAGACCATAAGAGGGGCAGAGACGACGTTATTGTGCGAGGAGCTATAAACCTCTCTGTTCTACGGATGAGAATTGAGGCAGGGKAGCGTAAAGAATACCTACGTTTACGTACGCTACAGTTCTTAATAGATGGCTCGGATCTCGTGTAAAAGGCCGCTTCTATGTGATTGTAATAGCGAGACTCTTGAGCTTAGGTATGGACAGTGTATCACAGACGATTCATTCAATAGCGTTTAAAAGCCTTTACAGAGTCACGAGCTTATGATACTTGCTTGTTTCCATTCTACCTACTATGACCTGCGGTGGACGAAATCAAGGAAACCGCCAAACTCACAGAACGTTTTTACTTATGCTTACACACGATGTAGGACACCTTGGGTATATGCATATGCATTTAAATATATTCTTATATAGATAGAATATGCTTTTATCGGGGTTCTAATTTTTAATTTTTTAATTTAATTAAAAATAATAATTTAATTATATATATATTTTATTAAAAATGTAATTATATAATTAATTATATAAATATAACTTATATTTTATATATTATATATAAACT